>PVJD01002775.1:0-188019 GCA_004026545.1 Mormoops blainvillei
TCTCTCTCTCTCTCTCTCTCTCTCTCTCTCTCATTAAGTAATTTGTAAAAATGTATTGTTTAGTTACGGTTGTCCTGCTTTTTTCCCCCTTGCTCATCCCAGCCTCATCCCCCCCCACTCCAACAGTCAGTCCTCCCCCATTGTCTGTGCCCATGAGCCCTCTATTTGTGTTACTTTGCTTGCCCCTTCGCCTTCTTTCCCCTGTTCTCTCCCTCCCCTCTGGTCACTGTCAGTTCCTTGTTGATTTGGTTCCACTTACAGGTGAGATCATATGGTATTTGTGTCTCACTGCCTGGCTTATTTCACTTAGCATAATGCTCTCCAGTTCCATCCATAGCTGCTTCTTCCTTCTTTCTGCTGCATGGTATTCCATTGTGTAAATGTACCACAGTTTTTTGATCCACTCATTTACTGATGGGTACTTCAAATTTTTAAGAACTTTCTTATAAATTCAGTGTTTCTTTCCATGGCACTTGTTTTTGTTTCGTGGAAGTAATAATTTATCATCTTTCTGAAGATATTAATTATGGTTACTCTAACATGCTCTTCTATTTCTACATTACCTACTTTCTTTTAGTTTCCCTGTGTGTAGTTATATGTTCTGATTATCATGCAGAAAGATGTACCACCAAATATCTAGTGACCCTGGTTGTGTTCTGTGTACACAGCTAAGCCTTTCAGCTCATGAGCTTTGCTTTATGGCGATCTCCAAAAGCGAGAGCCAGTTTTGGAGAAACCTAAAAATGTCAGTACTTACTTAGGTCTTTTTTATTATTATGGTTTATTTGAAAAGAACTCTTTGATTTCCCATTTAGGGGGTATATAAATACAACTACCACTACTTTAGATAAATAGGAGAAAAATCTGTCTACATTCATTATTGAGAAATTATCTAATCCCCCTCGTGTCAGCTATGAATGTTGGCCTCAAGTCAGCAACTTTTTCAGAGAGTAAAACCTTATGTCTTTTAAAAGGGTGGCAAAGGAGTAGTCACCTGGAAGTATAGGTGATGGTGATAGCGTCAGGCAGACCCAACTACTTCCTTATACAGACTTTCAACCAATTCTTCAAATTTAACTCCATCCTGTGCTCTCAGAAACAACCTTATGCCTCCAATCCCTAAGACTTTCTGAGGCTTTAAAAAGCTGGAGGTAGGAAATCACTTTACAAGTTATTGGCTTCCTCCCTCCCACCCCAGATATTCCTTTTTAAAAATATATATATTTTTTATAATTTTATAGAAGCAGTATATATTTTAAAAGTAACCAAATGTTTTTAAAAGAACTTAAAATTACTCAGAATTTTTTCCAGCTATAACCTACGCCAGCATTTTGATGGAACCTGCCATGTTTACCTCCGCACTGTTCTTTGATCCACTCCTACCCCACCCTCCCCTTTTGCCTGCAGGGCCTGTATTGATTTGTTTTGGGTGGCCTTTTTGTTTGTTTTTTTCAAAATTGACAACATACTGTATATAAAAGTTGTATACTACTTCATTTAAATGAACATTTCCCCTATCATCAGATAATCTGTAAAATATGTGTAATTGTGAATATCCCATATTTTATTTAGCCATTATCCTAATTGATTTAAATCTCCCTGTGGTAGGGACTCGACATTGTGTAGTGGAGAACATAGCATCTGGATTATTAGGAATTCTAACCTGAGTTTGTGTACCAGCTCTGCCATTCTTTTATGTTATCCTTTTATCAATCCAGTGAGCTTCCTCTGTGCTTATAAGGATGCTTTTGCTCATAACTTTCTGAGAATCAAGTCAAAATCAAGGTCCAGGAATAGAGGGAAAATGCATTTCTTTTCATGGATCTTAACAGCCCCGGGAGTATAGAAATGGAACCAGAGCCACAAGTGGTCTCAGCCAGAAACGCCCCCCCTTGCCCAAGAGGTTTTCATGCACATGTGGTGTGGCCATCGATGCTGGGAGCAAGACCCACAGTGTTGGGCGCTTTCTGTCCAGTGTTCCTGCACTGAGCCAGCTGGGCCGGGACTGAATCTTGGGCCTCCTTGTGCTACGGCTAGTGTTCAGATACTGACATTTTGCTGTAACCCTTAACCTTTCCCACCCTTTCTCCTCCTACCCCACCTATTCCCCTACCCGAATTCCTAATTTAAGGGACTTTAGTGACATTCTGCTGGTGTCTTTTACTAACTTCCAGGGATAGTATTTAAGGATGAAGTGGGGGAATATTCTAAGTTATTATCCATGCCTTCCATTATTCCAGTTCTACGTACACAATATCCTTTATCGTGTTGTCGGGTATGCCATTGATACTTTTCCTTTATTACCAACACAAGGGCAAGTTTTCTCCTATATGTACTCTATGGTTATTTTAAAGGGAATCTGGAAGGGGAGCTAGATGCCTCTATGCACATCACAAACTTGGCTAAAATTGTTTGTCCTTTTAATAGTGTACTTTTATATCCCTTCTTGTACTATGGATATTCAAAAACAAGACAAGTAAGGTGAAGCCAACCAAGTACTAATTCTTCTAGTGAGGAATTCTTCAAGTATTCAGTGCCTTTCTACCTTCCTCCCCTCTCAAAATCAAAAGGGCCTAATATTCTGTATATCACATATTATTTGATCCAAACATGCATTACAGGATAACATTTTGTGTTTTCAGGCTTCATTATGTATACAGAGTCTGGCAGAAGTAACACCTGCTTGAGTGTGGTTGGTAGGGTAATAATAGGGGTGTAATAATTTGTAGTTTTAATTTGAACATTCCACATAAAGTGCCATATGGTGTACTTGAGTGTGATATTGTCATGTTACAGAATTACATGCTTATGATTTTGTAATGAAAGATTTAGTAATAAAAAATCAGCCCTATTACTGATTTTCTGTTTTTTCTCTCTTGCCCATTCATATTCTTTTCCCCACATAATAAGCAAAGCAACCTTTTTTAAAAACATAAACGAGATCACATTATAGTCATGCTTAAAACCCTCTACAGATAACCCTTTGCATTTGGAATAAATCCAAATACTTACCTTGTTCATAAATCCTAACACAGCATGGCCACTTCTCATTCTTACTCTAACTCACTACCTTCTCTCTTTTTCTTGAGCTCAGCAAAGTTATTTAGCCCTTGCTGTTTCCTCTGCCACTTTCCCAGATCTCTGAAGGGCTGGCTCCTTCATAGCCATTCAGGCTGTAAGATCACATACCCTGTCCCTTAGGGTCGCCTTCCCTGGTCACTATAATTAACACCTTTCCTATCTCCCATCACTCTCTGTTCCATTTCCCTGTCTTACTGTCTTTACAACTCATTTGTCATAATTATCTTACTCTATTGAGAGAATTTCTTTTTCTGCATTCTCCCCTCAAAAAATGTAAGTTCTTAACTGTAATTTTCTGCTGCCTTCTCAATACCTAGAAAAGGTCGGAAACATGGCAGGTGCTTAATACTAGGTGGAGGAACAAACATTGAATTTTTTTTTTTTATGTAGATTCAGTGCTTTTAGATTGTTTCTTATACCATAGCTGACTACAACTTTTTTCTTCCATGAATAAAATAAACATGGATTCTGGATTGTAAATAGTAGTGACTTCTTTTAAATGTCTTACTTTTATGGTTATTGTTATTAATTCAGACAGAAATTTCAACAAGCCGTACCCACTCACATCCCTGAGTCATACCCTTTTTGGGGCAGTAGAAAAGCAGTGGATCTACAATATCCTGGAGAATTAAAGGCCCAAAAGGTGGTCTAGAAATAGGAAAATTTTTCAGACTGTCAGATACATTGCTACCTACCACCTCCTGTGCTCAAATATATGATGCAGTGGGCTGGTTCCTTAGATGGAGAGAAGACTTGCCATCTTTCCAAGTGGCTGCCAGTCTTTTCTATTACAATTTTTAAGATCCTACCTTATAACAATTCATTTTTAATTTTTAATCCCCTCCTGCAAAGCACACATATTGCTGAGGCATTTCATAGACTAATAATCATCTTTTGGGCTCCCTTGTTCTGAAAGTTGTAACTACATGATTTCTTATTTTATGGGGGCTTTTTGAAGGAATTATCGTCAGCCTCCAGGTTTCTTTATCATTTCCACTCTTTAGACTCAAGAATTGCAGAATCTTGTTAGATAGTATTTTCCCAGGCTGAATCAGAGGAAACTACAACTGGCCTAAGCCTGCTCTTCTGGAAAGTTACTGTATATCCTCTAATGGAAAAGTACAGCATATCTGTTTTATAGACCTAGAGCTGGCATATTCGATGGTTATTATAGCCTATTAAAATATACAGGAAAATATATAGTGCCCAACACTCTCCAGTTTGCCATACCCACTTAAAGATAGGTACTCCATTACCTATCTAGAGGAGAAAAATATTTTTATATTTCGTAAATCATATTCAAGGTGAAATATCAGTTGTTTATTGTGTTCTTTTTATTTCCATGGATAAGTAGAGTCATTATCCCTTTATAGTCACAGTGGATTTACTGTTCAGTTTTTATTTACATCTTTAAACCTTATTTTTGCTATGGTTATCTCCTGAATCTTTCTTAGCAACTAACAAGTCAACCTAAGTAATTCTGAATTGACTGTGTATTTTCTGTTCTTTATATTTCCTCTATTAAATAATTGAAGCAATAAAAAGAAAAGAACCATCTAAATTTGTATTTTGCCTGTGCTACATGTCTAGAACATTTTCTTTCCAGACCCAGTAAAACAATGGATGTGAATCCACACTAAGTACCCCATCTCCATGTTTCTCCTTTAAGTTATCATGTCCTGCCGGAAAACCAGAACTATAGTTAAACATATGTCCTTGTAATGTTAACAGTCGTTCCCACTGACAGTTGTTACTCAGCTTGACCATATCAGAATTCAATATTTGGTGTATATTTACGTTATCCCAGAGAACAGGTAGATTATTCTTCAGTGTCTCATAGAAGACTCCTCTCCCTGCCCCCCATTTTCATGTACTTTACAAGCAGTAAGGGAAAAAAATGATCCACCATCATGGAAATTCGCCCAGTGCCACTCCAGAGATTATCCCTGTCGAGATATGTGAAAGAAAAATAGTGACTCTGGATAATCCTTATCCTTTGAGATGTCATGTTTCATTGCGTTCTAAGTTAAATAGCACTTCCATGTGCCTGCTTTGGTTTATATTCCAGTTTATCATCAGCCATGATAAACTGGATACCTGATAAACTGAGAGTGAGGTATTGTTTTAAATATAGTCTTTTAGTTTTAACTGTGAGTTAACTATTGATAGAATATGAGAAAGTCAGTTACAACTTTCCCCTGTGAAGTAGTAATGCTAACAGTTAAAGCATATTTATATTTCTAGAACCTTTCTTTGAACACTAAGTCTTTTATAGATACTAACTAATCCTAGAAAATACCCTATACATAAAAGGTAGTGTTTCCTTTTTCTGGGTGGGGGCGGCGGGGGGGGGGGCGGGGGTGCTGGTATTAATTCCCACACTGCTTAAATGAGTTGCACAAGGTCACTCAGTGAGTCGCTGGTGAAGCCAGAAATAGAATCCAAGTCTCCTGACTCCCAATTCAGTTCTCTATCCTTGATATAGTTTTCTATCCTCTATATACCCCTGCTGCCTCTCATGGGAAAAGAAGTTAATCTTCCAGCTATTAATAGCCACCAAATTGGTGGTAGCAGCACAGTGGAGAAAAGTAACTGTCTTTATACTGCAGCATTAGTATAAAAATATCTGGTAATGGAAAATTTGACAAATGTCATGTTAAAGGGAGTGGAAAATTATTTTAAGATCTGGATCTCATTTATCTAGTTCTCAGAAAAGTAAAATTTCTTAGTAGAACAGGGATATTTTTTCTTCTTGTTTTTAAATTGTATTTCCTAGAGGGTAATTGTCAACCTAGCCATAGCAGAGCCTACTATCAACTAACTTAATCCATGTACTCTTGGTGATTGCTATAAGTGTACTTTCTAACTTGGTTGAAAGTTTGAATTGCTTTATTGAAATATATAACACTTATTTTATTCAGCTTTCAGTGTTTTTAATATTATATCATAAAGCATATATAAAATCAATTGGGAAATTTACTACATGATTTGTAAACATGGGCAGAAATACACATTCTATTGATAGTTTCTTCCCAGATGGTATACTCCAAGCAAAGTTATGTTGTGTCAGGCGCCATGAAATTCACCAGAATGAAATAGGCAGAGCAGAAAAAAAATTGTAAATTAAGAAATACAAGATAAGCACATTGGAGCAGAGCAAGTTTATTGTTATGTATGTAACCAAGTCTTAACTTTGTACATTAAAAAAGTGGTGCTTGGGAGGTAGTATGTACTTTAGTGTGGTGGGAATTCACACCTAAGTTCAAACAAAACAGTTTGTCTCTTAATTCTGGACCAAAAACAAGAATTCTTATAAAAATCTCTGGATATTATGTTTCTGTTTGACTATTACTGTAAGTATTTTAATTACAGGAATGGCACGATCAGAATTATGTGTTAAGTGATCAGAATTATCTCTGCCGGGATTGGTAGAGATTGGGAAATGCCAGGAAAAGGTTAAAAAAATCTAGTTTATTTGAGACCCAGGTGACTGAGAAGTCAGTGGCAAGAGGATAATTAGAAATAAAGAGACGGTAGAATAAGAAAACTAGAAGGTCAAGTACATATCCGTAGGGAATTGCATACATTTACTGAATGGAGGAAGAAGAAGGTAACAGATGCTAGAGAGGCAGTAGGGAGGGAAATCACTTCGAAAAACTACAGAAGTTGTAGCTAAGAGAAGTTTATTAAACTTGGTGACTTCTTGACATTTGGGAGACTTGCTTTTATAGAGGGATAATGGTAGGTAAGAATACTCTGAATTCTTCAAATGAGGCTTATTTAGCTTTGGTATTAATCTAATTTTTGCAAGCCTATGAATTATGTACAATACATGAAACAAATCAATCCACCAGAATGCTTAATTAACTATATATTGCATATCAACAGATGTAGTTCTTTCACTCATCTTGGATTTTATTGGTTATTGCCATTCTTATTACTTTAGAGTAGATATTCACTTAATTAGTAATAATCTGGTGATATTTTACAATAGAACAAGTTGCAAACCTCTGTGCCCACAAATATTGATACATTTTGTTATCTTAAACCTAAATCAAACATGAAAGCTGAAAATTGCTTGTAAATTTTATTGGAATTGGTTGGAAATTTGTCTTCTTGATTACTCAATATCTCAAGATAGCTATATCTATAAATTAATATTGATTTTAGCCATTTATTATTTATTTTCTTAATAGAACCTCTTTATAAAGTTATTAGCAATAAATGATTTATTTTCCTTTCCAACTTATTTATTTTCTTTTAAATTTTTATCATTTGGCAGCAAATGTAGTTTATAATTGGTGTTTGTTTGTTTTTTAATTGATAGGGTTCTTGGAAAACTACACAATGCAATATACAGATCATGTATCACAGAAATGTACCCTTGAGACCTCTGTAATCTTATTAACCAATGTCACCCCAATAAATTTAAATAAAAACTATTTAGGCAACATTATTGAACTTCTTTTTAATTTTGTCAAACAGGCACATCTTCGGGTGAATCTAATCTGCTTAACATTCCTTCACCAAAAAGAACTCGAAGAAAACTAATGCCCTCTCCCTTGAAAGCAGAGCGTACCCAAAAGTGTGCACCACCTGAAAGTGTGCAGCTCAATGACTCTTTCAGCAGAGAACTTCAGCCTATCGTGTACACCCCAGAAGACTGTAGAAAAACTTTGCAAAATCCATCTACAGTGACCTTATTAAAACCATTGTCTAATACTATGAGTTTTCAGGCCATCAGCTCAAATATAAACAGTGACAGTTCTCTGAAAATGTCATGTGAAGTAGATATCCCTGTCTGCAAAAAAACAGAATATAGACAGGAGGATTTGGACTCTACATTTACTATATGTGAAGACACCAAGAGAGTGAACAGTAAATTACCTGAGCAACAATCAGCACCAAACAATAATCTTGTACAAAGGTATGGAGAAAGAGTATTCGTCAGTTCTTGTTGTTGTCGTTGCTGTTGTTCTTCTTCTCCTTTGGTAACCCTTAAACTATTCGCTTTCTTTTTCTTCTTTAGCTATATTTGAAGTGTATTTTATAGGTCAGTTTTAAAGCTTTCAATTTGATATCTTAATTTGTTTGACCTTTATTAGGCTAGAAGAGACCTTAAGATATGTTTACTTTGTTCTTTATACTGAAGTCAGATGCTATAAGCCATTATTGGAGGATTACCCAGTTGATTGTTATTCACTAATATCTTCAATAAAGAAAATTTCACAGTTTCTATTGATGTTTAGCAAACTTCTACTTACTCTGAAGGGTCATATGTCTAAGGTATGGCTACTGCATGTCATCCAAGCAGACATTCTTCTCATTGTATCTGTATTATCACAACTAATCTAAATATGGGAAGAATGATACCTTCACCTTTCTATGCTGTTGGGAATGCAGAAATCTCTTGATAGCAACTCTATCTATAGTGTAAAAATGAGAAAACAGAATTCCAGAGTAAGCAAGGGAAGTTTTATAGTACTGTATAATATTTTCCTTTATCTATTAATCTGAAATGGCATTCCAGTCATGTAAGTGCATGGCCTCTCTCCACAGTATAAATCAAAATTGCTGTTTTTTATTCTTTAATATACAGGCTTGCCCCTTCCTCATTCTCTACTAAACATCCCCTGCCGGTACGAAGCATGGTCCCATCCTACATGGCAATGACTGCTGCTGCCAAGAGGAAACGGAAGTTAACCAGGTACGATCAAACACAACCTCGTTCAGTCTTTATCCTTGCATAAGACCATCTTTATGCTTTGTTTCCTACAGTTCTTTTTTATTTCTTATAATTAATAACTGTCAATTCATGTTTAAGCATACATATAATAAATTTCTGTGAATGTGACACTGGATTTATATTATCAAAGGGAGATCTTGATAAAGCCCAAGTATTTCACTTGACATTTGCATACA
The DNA here is from genome assembly GCA_004026545.1 of Mormoops blainvillei. Taxonomy (NCBI): domain Eukaryota; kingdom Metazoa; phylum Chordata; class Mammalia; order Chiroptera; family Mormoopidae; genus Mormoops; species Mormoops blainvillei. Next base: position 9,004 of record PVJD01002775.1, read on the forward strand.
GTATTCCATATTTCAGATTATTGAAAATAAATTTAAAAGTCTCCTGGCCTTCAAAAATGTCACTTAATTTTAACTTTTGGTGATAATTTTATTCATTTGGTATTTTTCCTTGTAGACATCAGTGATATTTATTGAGTCCTAAAATTATATTATTTTAATGGATTTTGATATATGACTAAAATGTACTGAGTGAAGAGACCTCTGGCTTTGACACTATAGGTGGTATCAGACCAAGCTACCCATCAAGAAAAATTATAAAAGTTGATAAAGTACAACTAAGAGATGCTTAAAGGCACTGGAGAACAACCAAGGCAGCCGGGATTTAAAGGTCTCAGATCCCGGAAAAAAGAAAGGAAAACAAGCTGTAGAGAGAACCAGACCTTGTCTGCCCCCTTTTTTCCTTTGAGCATTTGTCAGCCCATGGCATTATATGTAAAGACCAAGCATAAAACGGAAGCCTAGAGCTCATCAGCAGTCTTACTGAGCTAGAGAAACAAAATCATTCTGTGTAGCTTTTTGCCTTCCATGTACTTATTTACCAGGTTCTAACCTCTATGGAGTAAGAGTTGAAGAAACCCAGCTGGAGGTAACTGCTAAGAGGCTAACATATTCAGCAGAATTGGCACATACTCATGGTACTGGGACACAAAAATTCTCATTCAGGGGTCATCTTAGGGAAAGGGCCCTGGATTTTATAGGAGACCCCTGAAGGCCTATGCTCCAGAAGCAGGGCAAACTGGAAATACACTAGTTCTTGAAAGCCTGAAACAGACCTTAAACCAACTCAGTCCCTTTTTGGATCAAGGAGATCTATCTCTATCCTGCCTGCTCACCAGAAGAAAATCATCCCTGGAAGAATATACCATCCAGAGTCTCTACGGTGTTTTATACACTGTGTTTAGTACTTAAGCAAACATTACAAAGTATGACAGGAGACAGGACCAAATGACTGCAAATCAAGAGAAAAAACAACAAATTAAAAGAGGGAGTGACCCATAAGTGATGTAGGTATTGAGACTATCAGATAAGGACTTTAAAATTTTAATTGTGATTAACAGGAAGTTGAAAAAAATAGATGATAATTTCCTGGAGAAGTGGATTCTATTAAAATGAATCAAATATATATCCTAGAACTGAAGAAATCGAATTTACTGAAATTAAGAACTCAGTAAATTATTTTAACAGAGTAGGCAAAGAAGACAGTTTAGTGAACTGGAAGATACGTGGATACAAACCCATGTACAAAAGAATAAAAAAGAAACTGTGGAGAAGACTGAAAGAGAAATATGAAGCACAGTGAAAAATATGGGACACAATTAAAACGAACTCTGGGACACATATATATTGTGAGTCCCAGAAAGAAATGAGAAAAAGAATGGGGTAAACCAGTATTTGAAAGGATGTTGGCTAATAATTTTCTAAAACTGACAAAAGATAAATCACATATTCAAGAAGCACTGCAAACCACAAGCAACAATAGTATAAATAGAAATACACTAGATATATAGCAATAAAACAGCTAAAAATCAAAGAAAACAAAAATTGTAAGTATACTGTTATTTGATATGAAGTCTATTATATCCTGCAACATTAAATGCAATGATGAGATACAGTGAATGGCTATATTGTAAAATGGATCAGACTTGCTCCCCCACCCCCTTTTTTTTGACATGTGATTATAGGGAAAAGAGTGTAATATAAGATCTTGGGTTAACTCTTTTTAAGTTTCTCATTTTCCATCATCGAGCTGTATGATCTGAGCTAGTGTAAACAAATAGCCTGTGTATTTGTGCCACATAGAGTGTCATCTCACAGGTGCATTTAGCGTCTGTCCTTTCCCCTCCAACCGAAACACAGCAGACCTTTGGAATGTGTACATTAAAAATTCATGGACTGATTTTTTTTCTGAATACGTATGACTACTCGTGACATTTAAAACTTAGGATTTTGCTATGGCACAAATTTGAATTGTTCAGTTTGTCAGGCAGATGTATGGGAATCAGTCACCATCATCTGTGTCATTCATCTCATCACTGATTTTCATTGTGTCCATTGTATTAGTCTTTTAATTAATTAATGTTGGTGACTCTTCTGGTTCTTCACTGGTAGTATGCTCTGTTGTGTTAACTAAGATACAGGAAAAGTTTATAGCTAATTATAATTTTTAAATGGGAACATAGTCATTATCAAAATCAAATATCCAGGCATATAAATGTCTATTTGTAGTGGTTTTTGATGACTTAAAAGGCTTTCACATGAACAACTAATATTGTGAGATAATATTAAAGGACATAAAAAGAAAGTAAGATTTTTCATAACCTATTAATTGCTCTATTACATTCCCTCAGGTACCAAAAATTAGATCCTGCCATTAGCTATGGTTAAAAGAGATTAATGCTAGAAATGTACATAATTACTACTTTTTAAATCTTCCTTTCCCAATTAAATCTATATGAACTTGAAAGTAATAAGCTCTGGTATTTTCCACTTAACAGCTTTATGTATGTGTTTAGGTGTGTTTATATTCTAATATGGTTTTTTAAAGTAAAGAAGAGACAGCTCCACATATATAGTTATTTCTTTTGTATCAGTTTTTCTCTCTGAAAAAGATATATTTCTGCCCAAAAGCACTGGATATTCAAAAAAACTACTAATCTGTGTTTTTTTAGTTATTAGCTAAATTAAGAATATTAGATTTTTAATTATTTCAATTTATCCAATATCACTGTAGCAGAGTTTTTTTAAAAGATTTTTAAAGAGAGAGAGGAAGGAGGGGAGAGAGAAACATCTATTTGTTGTTCCACTTATTAATGCTTTCATTAGTTGATTCTTGTATGTGCCCTGACCAGGGATCGAACCTGCAACCTTGTCAGATAGGGACAATGCTCTAATGGAGCTACCCAGCCAGGGCTTGTAGCAGACTGTTGTACCTAAATTAATCAGTCTAATAAAGATACAAATACAATGTATACATGTGTAAAATTTTACTTATAAATTATATTAGAGTTTTGGGTTTTTGTTACTTTGTGTTTGATTGGTTTTGTTTGTTTGTTTCACAGTCTTTCTTAGCACCCAGAAATAATCTCACAGCTTGCCAAACATTTTTGGTTTATTTTGAAAGATGTCTAATGATTTCAACTAAAAATTACCTCAGCTGGAAGAACATGAGATTATTCTTTATGTCTATAAAGCCAGTAGCATTCTTCCTATGTAAGGGAACAAAAGGTTAAATCCTAACTTTTATTAATAGTTATGAAGTATATTAGGCACACAACTAGAAGAGTCTTTAGCTTTCTTCTCAATATAGTTTCTAACATAATTTGAATTTGGAATCAAATCAATTTTAGGGTTTTTTAAAACTTTTTTGATCTAACATAAATTTATATCATAAACGTTAAACATTTTATCCATGGACTATTTTAGCTAATCCTAAAAATGTTTTAGTGTATTTTACTTATGCATAAGTATATAACTTATTTTATTAGGCTTTGATTTCATTCCTAGAAATATGAGTTTTATTGAGATAGATTTATTCAAAACCTTAATTTTCCAAGTAAAAATCTGTGAGTCAAAACAAAGGTTCTAAAACTAACCACAGTGAAGAATCATACCATAAAATAATAAAGACAATTATAAGATAAACTGTAAGGAAAAAACAGCACTATCAAAATGAACCAATGACATTGATTTTTATACTAAATGAAATCACCAAATGACCAAAAGAAAAGAATTTTTGCCTCAGACAAAAAAGGTGTTTAATATTATCAGAAGAATGTGTTTAATATCCTTTTAGAGAATTATAGTAACCTAGTTTATTTAACACCGTTTAGGAGTAGAGAATTTCTACAACGGAATTTGCTTACTTTCATAAAACTAGTGCTTCTTTGTAATCATTTTGGGTAGATATCATTTGCAATCTTGAATAGGCAAAATTACTATTAACACTATAATCATCTCTTATAAAAGCTTTAGAAAAAATGAGGTACACCAGTTGGGTTATTTTTCCCAGCATTCAGTGTGCTTGTGCCTATTTTTCTTTGCTATTATATTAAATTGCCATTTCTGACTACTTTAAATGAGCATACAGCTGACCCATCTTCTCCTGTTACATAAACAAACACCCACATCAGTTTACGACATGGTTAGGATTGCCGAAAGAGCAAGTTGTTGCCGTAAAAGGGAAGCCTCCAATTGTAAATCTGACTATCAAATTAGTATCAACTTGTTAAATGGTATATATCTTTATGAGCCAGAAATTCCCTAAAATTAAGTTATTTGAATCAGCTAATTTTTTTTTTAACTGGATCTTCTTTAGGGCCTCAACGGTTTGGATTGCTCTTTCTCCAAGCCTGATCATACTCATGTCATCCACAAAATATTTTGTGTTTCTTTCTTCTTCTAAACTCAGGAACCTATAGCTTCTTGTAGTTTGAAAACCTGTGGCACTGTTTTTCACTCTGCTTTGCTTTATTTTATGTGTTATTTTTCCCCTTCCCCACCATATATCCATTTTATAAGTTTTCAGGACAGGAGTTGTTTGTACCTTACTTATTTGTATGTCCTATAATATGAAGCGGTAATAAGTGTTTAATATGTCAATTCAAATCGAGTTAAAATTTTGACCCACTAATAACATGAAATTGATACAAACTTTTGAAGATTAAACAAATGGAAATAGGTCGCTCTTTTCATTTCAGTTTCTATAATTACAATAATCAGAGAAACTCTCAGGCTGTTACAGTGTTTCGAATTAAGACTTCCAAACAGTCTCACATTGTTTATGTTCCCCAGATTGGGGTCTTGCTCCAAATTTGTAGGATGAGCCCAGTTTGTCCCCTGTCGCACGGTGCTCCTTACCACTGCACTCTGAACAGCAGTTCTGGCTAGTGTTCCAGCAGCGCCTCCTGGAAATGCTCGGTTAACAGAATTGTTACACACACCTGTGATCAAAATCTCTGATTTTGAATAAACATTAATAAAACCATACAAAGCTAAATTTCCCTATGGGCCAAAAATGTATTTAGTACCTCCAGTTAATCCTATGGGATTTTGCAACAATATTTTAGTATTTTACTTTTTCTTTAGTCTTTATTGCATGTAAGAATATGTATTAAAACTTAAAACTATAAAACATGCTTAGTAAAATAAAAATTTTCCTCTCAAGTTCTGCATCAAATATTTTGTTAACTGCTGAGGAAAATTCTGGATTTGCCAAACGTGTGCGACAAGATAATTCAAGCGATAAGCATGCACAAGAAAATGGACCGGCAGTGGGTATGTATGAGCTCTCACTTTGATATTTAATAGCACGATTACCTAACACAAGCGTGGCACTTCACATTTTTATAGTGTTTTCATAAGAATCTCCTTTTATACTCATCACCTTTATTTCATTGATTATCCATGTTACAGAAAGGGGAACTTCAGACAAAAGATAGAAAACACTTACCTAAGACCACACAGATACTCCACAGTATAACCGTAATTCAGAACCGTATCTCTTAACACTATATTCTGCACCCCTTTTGTTATCTATACTGCTTCTCATGATAGAAGGATTGGTAAATAATTTAACTAATAATTGAAATAATTAGCTAAATATATTCTTTAATAGGTTAGTGATTAAATATATTTTGCCAATAAACTATATCTACTTGAAATTTTTTCATTAGCCTATTATTTTTAATAATCTGGCCTCTGACTCATTTGCACAATTACAGCCAGGCTCCATTCTACATAGCGGCAGTCACATTGTAACTCCCAATTATCAAGTTGAGAAAGATGCTGTTGGGGGTGACTGCTCTCAGTTACATATCAGGGCTGACATGAGGTCATGTCCACACAACCACATCTTCAGTAAAACTAGAGGTAGATAGTGCCAATCAGTTTCTAGGCGTTGGTGTCGACTTCTGTTTCTTTGGTGCTGTAGTTCCTAAAACCTCATTAAGGAAGTGTTTATTTACTACGCATTTGCTGTGTGCTGGGTTCTGTAATGAATACAGGAGTCATTAAGATTTTTTGTTTGGTTTCTTCTCTAAAGAAACTTAAAATTCTAGCACTTGGAATTTAAAGGGGTTTCATGAGATCATGAGTGTTTCTAAGAAAACATGAAAACTTATTACTTTTTTTCTGTCAATGCTCTTTCATTACAGTAATATAAAATTTCTCAATGACTTTGCCAAATTACACTGATAAATCCTTACTTCTTGTGGTAGCCAGTGGCAATTGTTCACCTGAAGTTCAATGAAAATATTTTGTGCAAATTTAAAACTCAATATTAAGTCCTGGAAAGTAAAATATACTATGATTTTGGTTTAATGTGCCATATTTAATAATGCTTAACGATGTGTATATGCAGTTGGTATAAATACATACTACCCCATGGGTCTACTGAAAAAAATTTTTAAGAAGTCATAATTCTGTAGCATAGTAAGTTTATGATAATTATAAATATAGATTTGGTTTTCTAATATGCTTATTTTCTAGTATTAGTATAAAATGCATCAGATATCTCATGTGCCAAAAAGATGAATGCAGAAAAAAGTAGGAGATGATACTAAACTACAGTGCTTGCCAAAGAGGAAAGAAGAGCTAAAGCTAAGTTAAAAGATAATGTGTCGTTAAGGATAATGGAGCACTTAGGAAGAGATTAATTTAGGGAAGATAATAATTTGGGTACATTAGGATATCTAAGTGAGACCTGAATACACATCAGGAATTACTGGAAAATAAGAGAACTGGGACTGGCTTCCTTAGAATGTATTCAACTGATAATTTGTTCTCTAATATTGTACAATAAAAAACAAAGGAGCATTAAGTGGAAAAGAACGTAGCTGCTGTTTTCTGTGCAGCTAGAGAAATAAGAAAGAGTGTCAAGAGAGTATGTGCCCCTAAAACTAAAACTTAACGTGACCAAGAAAATGAATAAGAGATTAGGCTGGTCATTAAAAAGATCGATTGGCACCTGTTGCAATACCCTGTTGAGTAGAGGATCACTGTGTAGGCTGATGAAGTACCGGAAGACTGGGCAGAGGTAGATCACATTTGGGAGGTGGCTGTAAAAAGGTGGTTGTGTCGGATCAGGATCAGCACTTTAGGAAGTACTAGATTCAAGTGATACTTATAAATTAGAAAAATAGGGAAATTTGAGAAGCCCTAGGAAAATAACCCAAAGAATGAGAAAAATTCATAATATGAAAAGGAAACAGAACAATGCTTATAGAATTAGTCTTTGATTAGTTCAAAAAGAACCAAAGTTTAACTGCAGGCGTGTGTGTGTGTGTGTGCCTGTGTGGGCACACATGCATGCACTACAACTTCCGTCTGAAACATGGAGAAATGAATTTCTAAAAGTAGAGTGAATGGTAAAAATTCTTTTTTAATGATGCTTATATCATGTTGATCAATTTTCTTACTTCTTCTCTAGAATATAAAAGAAGCATCCATAAAGTAAAGCCAAACATAGTGAGAACATTTGGAAGAAGTATTTCAAAAGGAAATCTAAGATAAGTCACTTCAAAATCAAGAGAAATTAAGTGGACAACTCTGCTTTTAAAAGGGTTTGTTACCAGCGACCTTACAGAAACTTATTTAAAAATTTTAAAGAAGATCATCTTAAAACTAGGTTTACCATAATAGCTTCAGCAAGCAGAAAATGAAATTCTTTCACTTTTGTTCTTTGTATTCCAAGCAAATAATTTTGGCGGGGGCGGGGGGCGGTTCTAATAGGTTTTATTGTTTTCCTTTCCTTTTAGTTTTGCGGAAATTAGCCTTCTTGAGGAACATCTTAGCTCAAACTAACTCTGGTGGGGGAGAGGAGAGGAGTGTGGGAACTGCAAGGGCAGAACCAAATGACTGCAAAAGAACATTGTGAAAAACAAAATCAAAAACAAAAATGAAGGAATAAAGAAGAGAAAAGAACCTTGTTAATAATGTACTAGAAAATACTTCTCCCCAATGGGAGCGGTTCCCCTTCATGTTTCTTCTCTGTAAGCTCTGCACATACGGCAGATGAGGCACATCCCAGGAGTGCCTGGGTTATTCCTCAGCCGTGGGCCCTGTCCCTGCTCAGTGCATCCTTTGTTTAGTCCGTCATGACCAGCCAGCAGAAACCAGTGGGTACTCACTGCTTCAAGTGGAGTCTTGGGGTACAGTGCCACAAAGCAAATCTGCCACCACCATCATACTCTTCAGTCCAGTGAATTCCTTCCTCTTTCCCATGGGGCAGGGAATGCTTTGGGATTTATGATTCACCCTGAAAGTTTGGCTTCATTACATCTTCTTAGGGACCCAACAGAGAAAATGGGAGCTTGTTTCTCTGGTTGGGAAACCAAAACACCTTTCCACCCGTTTTTGTTACACTGGAAGCTGTACGTCCAAGGGAAGGAAAGAAAAACAGAAAACTACCACAAGGGGTGGTTCATGGAGTAACTACTAGGTGAAACTATACTAGGGAACTATATTAGTGACCCTAATGATAGCTTAGACACTTGCTCCTTCCCAAATTGCTAGTGCTGTGTGTGCGATGCAGCAGGTATTCATAATGTGTCATTGTACCCTGCTTTTTTTTTTGCTTTTTTTTTAACAGAGGTTATATTTTGAATTTCTAAAATAATTGCTACCTTTTAAAAATCCCTAAGTCAGCATGGTGGTAGCTCATTTTTGTTACTCTGCAACAGGTTTGATTAGGATATTTTAGAAAACAGTAGTGAGCTAAATTATCCTTACTGTTTTTTGAAAATAAGCAGAATTCAGAAGTGATAAAATCGCAGCCCAGGATGTATTTAGTCTTAATTATTTTAATCATATATGTAATTTTCTTTGCAAAAATACTTTGATGTGCAAATGTACATATGTGTTCCCATAAAGTTGTTGTAAATATTATTTAAATAGTCTTCATGAATAAAATACTAATATTGTTCCATGCTACTTACTATATTAAAGGCATAGATTTTGTAATATATGCTTTTGTGTCTCATTACTACCCCTTACATGCATTGAACTATTTTATAGAAAATGTGAGTTTTGTAGATTTATATTTCATATTAGATCTAGATATGTAGCACTAGAACAAAGTCAGAAAATAATCCACAGTTTCCTTAATGAGAAAACATTTTAATTATTCCTTTTGCTATAGGAAGGACATAGAGCTACAGCTTAATTATATATCCCTATTCAGCTGCCTTGATTGATCTGTTTTATCTTCTGAATACAACAAATATTGGATTATATGCACTTTTGATTTAATGTGGAACTGTCCCATCAAAGCAACAGTCATAGATTTTACTACAGAAATGTTAATGTTAGATTATCAGGTGTTTCCCTAGACCCCACTGGTAGCAATATATAAGAACAGTATATGGTGAATAACCAGCTGAACACTAGCCAGGGAGAGGCCTTATAACCAAGGACAGACAGAAGGAACCACTTCACCACAATGAGACTGGTAGGGAGTGCAGAGGAAGCACAGGAGAGCTGGCTGGGCTGCCAGGGGTGGCTGAAGTCCCGGAGGGATATTTCAGCAACCAGGGGATTCCTCCTGAGAAGTGTGGGGTCTAAACCCCAAGCTAGACTCCCTAGCCTATAGCACCGGGGCTGGAAAAAAAACCCAGATAACATCCAGCTGTGAAAAGCTGCAGGATTTCTATTTGCCAGGGACAGACAGCTGGAGACACAGAGACCCTCTTAAAGGGCCAAACTACAAAATTTCATTTGTAGCCACTTACCCTGGACTCCAGCAAAGGGGTGGCCAAGAGGACTAGAGACGCTTGAGGAGAATCAGGTTGGAGGCTCTGGGGAGAGAACTGATGGAAGAGCCACCAGGGTCCCTGTGCTGAGTCATTCCTCCTACTCTCAGAGCCGTCTGTCTCAGGCAGAGCACTCTTCTTCTCTAAGAGGCATCACCCTGAGGAGAAGCAATACACTGTCCACAGAATTATTCTTCCCCACCCTGTGGAGCTTAAGCCAGGCTACTGATTACAGCTACAGGGTATATCATTGATTAGTTTAACAACTAAGGCTGAAAATACAAAAAAGCTGCCAAAATGTTAAGGCAAAGAAACAGACCCCAAATTAAACAAGAGAATTCCCCAGAAAAAGAGCTACATAAAATGGAGGCAGGCAATTTATCAAATAGAGTTTAGAGTGATGATTATAAGGCTACTCAACAGTATGAAAAAAGACATAAAAACCATAAAAAAGGACAAGTCAGAAATGAAGAATGCAATATCTGAAATAAATAATACACTGGAAGGAATAAGCAAAAGGTTAGATGAAGCAGAGGAATGAATTGGTGATTTGGAAGACAAGGTAGAAAAACAAAACACCCAGGGAGAACTGCAAAAAGAAAAAAGAATTTGAAAAAATGAGAGGTTAAGAAACATTTTGGATAATACGAAGCATAACAATATCTGCATCATGGGAATACCAGAAGGAAAAGAGAGTGAGTAAGGGGATCGAAAACCTATTTGAAGAGTTAATGACCAAAAGCTTCCCTAATATGGTGAAGGAAAAAAGACACACAAGTCCAGGAAGCTCAGAGAGTCCCTAACAAGCTGGACCCAAAGAGGTCTACACCAAGACATAATCAAAATAACAAGGCTTAAAGAGAAGGATAGAATCCTAAAAGCTGCAAGAGAAAAGCAGGTAATCATATTACATACACAAGGGCACCAAGTAGACTGTCATCTGGTTTCTCAACAGAAACATTTCAGGCCAGAAGGGTGTGGCATGAAATATTCAAGGTGATGAAAAGCAATCACCCACAACCAACGCTACTTTACTCAGCAAGGCTATCATTTAAAATCGAAAGAGAAATAAGGAGCATCACAGACAAGAAAAAGCTAAGGAGTTTATTAACAACAAACCAGTACTGCAACAAATGTTAAGGGACTTGCTTTAAGAAAAACAACAATAAAATGATACTAACTATATATCTACCGAAAATCATCTTAAATATAAACGGTATAAATGCTCCCACCAAAAGACAGAGGGTAGCTGTATGGATAAGAAAACAAGACCTGTATATATGCTGATTCCAAGAGACCCATCTGCAATCAAAAGGTACACACAGACTAAAAGTAAAGGGATGGAAAAAGATAAAGATATTTCATACAAATTGAAGGGGAAAAATCCTGTCATAGCAGTACTTATATCTGACGAAATATATTTTACAACCAAGGCTATAGTAAGAGACACTACATAATGATAAAGGGAACAATATTTTATATAATAAAATATAATCCTAGTAGACATTTATGCACCCAACATAGGAAAACCTAAATATGTGAAGCAAATCTTGATGGATACAAAGGGAGAGATCAACGGAAAAACAGTCGTAGTCAAGGACTTTAACAGCCCACTGACTTCAATGAATAGATCTTCCAGGTGGAAAATCAACAAGCAGATAGTGTCCTTAAACAACACACTAGATCAAATGGATTTAATTGATATTCAGCATTTCACCCCAAAGCAGCACAATATATATACTGCTCAAGTGCTCGTGGAACATTTTGTACAATAGACCACATGTTAGGACACAAAACAAATCTCAATAATTTTAAGAAGATTGAAATCCTATCAAGCATTGCCTCTGACCTCAATGCTATGAACCTAGTAAACACAAGAAGAATATTGAAAAACATGCAAAGATGTAGAAGCTAAATACCATGTTATTAAACAACGTATAGGTCAACAGCGAGATCGAGGAAGAAATCAGAAGATATCTTGAAACAAATAAAAATAAGGTTACACAGTCCAAAATCTGTGGGATACTGGGAAAACAATCCTAAGAGGGAAATTCATAGCATTACAGGCCTACATCAAAAAACAAGAAAAGGATCAAATAAACATCCTAACATTATACTTAAAGGAACTTCAAAAAGTAGAATGAACAAAGCCCAAAGTGAGTAGAAGGAAGGAAATAATAAAGACCAGAGCATCAATAAATGAGATAGAATCTAAAAAAATACTTTAAAAAAATCAATGAATGCAAAAGCTGGTTCTTTGAAAAGATAAACAAGATTGGCAAACCCTTAACCACACTTTAGAAAAAAAGAGAGGACCCAAATAAATAAAATCAGAAATGAAACAGTCGAAATAACCACTGATACCAAAGAAATACAAAGGATTGTAAGCAAATATGAACAATTGTATGTCAACAAACTGGACAACCTGGACAAAATGGAAACTCCTAGAAACACAATCTTCCAAAATTAAACCAGGAAGATTCAGATAACATGAAAAAACAGATTACACCTAGTGAAATTGAAACTAATTTTTAAAACTCCCAACAAATATAAGCCCTGGACTGGATGGCATCACTGGTGAATTTTATCAAACATTCTGAGATGAACTAACACCTTTCCTTCTCAAACTATTTCATAAAATTCAAGAGGAGGGAAGGCTCCCACACTCATTTTATGAGGTCAGCATTATCCTAGTTCCAAAACCAAATAAAGATGCTACAAAGAAAATTATAGGCCAATATCCCTGATGAACATAGAAGCTAAAATCCTCAGCAAAATACTACCAAAATGAATACAGCAATGTGTCAAAAACATCATACACCATGATCAAGTGGGATTCATTCCAGGAATGCAAGGTTGGTACAACATTCACAAATCAGTAAATGTGATTCACCACATACACAAAATGAAGGATAAAAACCACATGATCATATCAATAGATGCAGAAAAAGCATTTGATAAACTCCAGGAACCATTTATGATAAAAACTCAGAAAAGTAGGATAAGAGGGAATATACCGGTACATAATAAAGGCCATATATGACAAACCCACTGCCAGCATCATACTCAATTGGCAAAAACTACTAGTATTCCCCTTAAGGTCAGGAAGAAGAGAGGGATGTCCACTTTGACCTCTCTCATTCAACATAGTACTGGAAGTCCTAGCCACAGCAATCAGACAAGAAGAAGAAATAAAAGGCATCTGATTGGAAAAGAAATAAAACTCATTATTTGCAGATGACATGATACTGTACATTGAAAACCCAAAAGATTCCACCAAGAAAATACTAGAACTGTTAAGTGAATTCAGCAAAGTAGCAGGGTACAAAGTTAATATCCAGAAATCAGTTGTATTTTTATATGCCAATAACTAACAAAAAGGGAAATTAAGAAACAACCCCATTCACAAATGCTACAGAAAGAGTAAAATACCTAGGAATAAACCTAACCAAGGATGTAAAAGACCTGTACTCAAACAGTTATAAAACACTGAAGAAAGAAATAGAAGGAGATACAAATACTGTGTTCATGGACAGGAAGAATTAACATCATTAAAATGTCCATACTACCCAAAGCAGTATATAAATTCAACACAATTCCTATCAAAATTCCAATGACATATTTCACAGAACTAGAGAAAATACTTCAAAAATTTATATGGAACCACAAAAGGCCCCACATAGCAACAGCAATCCTGAGGAAAAAAAGCTGGAAGAATCACTCTACCTATAATATCAAACTATACTATAATGCAATAGTAATCGAAACAGCATGGTACTGACATAAAAACAGACACACAAATCAATGGAACAGAATAGAGATCCCAGAAATAAACCCACTCCATTATAGTCAGTTAATATTTGACAGAGGAAGCAAGCACATACAATGGGCTAAAGGTAGTTTATTCAGTAAATGGTGTTGGGAAAATACAGAAAAATGAAGCAAGACCGCTCTTACACCACACAGAAGAATAAATTGAAAATGGATCAAAGGCTTAAATGTTAGGCCTGAAACAGTAAAAATCCTAGAAGAAAACAGGCAGCAAAATCTAGGAGACTGCTCATAGCAAACTTTTATCTGATATATCTCCCCAGGCAAGGGAAACACAAGAAAAAATAAACAAATGGAACAACATCAAAGTAAACGCTTTTTGCACACCAAAGGAAATCATCAACAAAATAAAAAGACAACCCACAGAATGGGAGAACATATTCCTCAGTACATCTGATAAGGAGTTAATATCCAAAATTTATAAACTGCTTACAAAGCTCAACACTGAAAAAACAAACAACCCAATTAAAGTGGGCAAAAGACCTGAATAGACACTTCTCCAAAGAGGACATACAGCTGGCCAGTAGACATGAAAAGATGCTCAACATCACTAATCATCAGAAAAATGCAAATTAAATCCACAATGAGATACCATGTCACACCTATCAGAATGGCTATCATCAATAAACCAACAAACAAGCGCTGGCAATGTGGAGAAAGGGGAACCCTTTTGCACTATTGGTGGGAATGCAGACTGATGCAACCACTATGGAAAGCAGTATGAAGATACCTCAAAAAATTAAAAATGGACCTGCCTTTTGATCCAGCGATCCCACTTCTGGGACTATATCTGAAGGAGCCCACAACACTGATTTGAAAGAACATAAACACCCCTATGTTCATGGCAGCATCATTTACAATCACTAAGAAGCAGCCCAAATGTCTATCAGTTAATAAGTGGATAAAACAACCCTGGGACATTTACACAATGAAACATTACTTGGCCATAAAAAAAGGAAGAAAATTTTACTCTTTGCAACAGTGTAGATGGACCTGGGAAACATTGTGCTAAGTGAAATAAGCCAGTCAGAGAAAGACAAATACCATATGATTTCACTCATTTGTGGAATCTAATGAACACAGTGAAATAACAAGGAACATGAGGACAGACTCATAGATGGAGAACAAGATGACAGTTAATTGAGTGGAGGTGAGCAGGTGAAGAGATTGAGCAAAAATGTAAAAGTGCTCATAAACGGGGACCACAATGTGGTAATTCCTGGAGGGAGAGAGGTATAAGGGGACTAAATGGTAATGAAAAAAAATAAATAAAATAAAGTTTAAATTTAAAAAAAAAGAACAGCATACAAGATCTGTCTGGAAAAAAATCCAGCCATTGTTAATATAATGAGAATGGTTTGTGTGATATCGTACCTTGCAACCAAGGTATGTGCACATGAACAATGATGACTTCACTGTACTAGTCAGGGGGTATGGTAGATGCCATTGAGTGAGCATGTGTACTGTTTTGCTGTCGCATGCAAAATCACTGAGTGAGTAGAGCAATGAATCTGCATCAAATTTTGCGTTAAGTTTGAACAGTCCTCCGCACGAACTATTTGGATGATTCACAAGGCTTTCAGGGATGATGTAATGAGTGCAGCGCAAATAAAAGTCTGGCATAAACACTTCAAAGATGGTTGAGAATGTGTTGAAAATGATCCACATTCTGGAAGGCCTGCAACAAGCAAAACACCTGAGAATGTTGAACATGTATGGGCTGCAATCAACAAAGATCAGTGACTGACAGTGCGAGAACTAGAAGCTGATCTGGGGATTCCAAAAACTACTGTGTCTGAGATTTTGAAGCAGGATCTTGTCATGAAATGTCATGGCAAAATTCATTCCTTGGCTTCTGCTACCAGAGCAGAAGGGACATCATGCTACGGTTTCTAATGATTTGATTCAAGCTGGTACCTGTGAACCAGATTTCCTCAAGAAGTTTGTAACCAGAGATGAATCGTGGAAACGAAGGCCCAGTTGTCCCAGTTGAAGTGACCTGGTTCTCCACACCTGAAGAAGGCACAGCCAAGTTGAAGCAAGATCTAGACCGTGTTAATTGTGTTTTTGATTGGAAAGGTATTGCCCATCACCAGTACACCCCTCAAAGCCAAACAATAAGGAATACTGCCTCAATGTTCGTTGGCTGAGAGATACAAAACGACAAAAATGGCCACAGCGATGGCCAACTAGCGATTGTCAGCTTCATTATGACAACACACTCACTCATGCATCACATCTCAATGTAGAGTTTTTGGCGAAACACTAAATCATCCAGGTGATTCAGCCCCCTACAGCCCAGATTTGGTGCCCTGCGACTTCTGGCTTTTCCCAGAACTAAAATTACCTTTAAAAGGGAAGAGATTCGAGACAGTTGATAAAATTCAGGAGAACATGAAGGGGCAGCTGATAGAGACTCCAATAAAGAATTTTAGAGTGTTTTATTCAGTGGAAGAGATGCTGGGAGAATTGTGTGAGGTCCCAAGGTGCTGATTTGAATGGAACTGAGGTATCATTGTCCTATGTACAATGTTTCTTGTACCTGGTATCTTCTTCAGTAAATACCTCTACTTACCATAGTGCATGGCTGTGTACTTTCTGGACAGACCTCTCATAGGTATTATGTTGCCATTCTAAAACAAAGTGCTTTGAGTTCAAATCTAGCCATGGGTATTTCAGATGATGGTTTATATACAACATATAAATATATATATACACTTAAAACATATATATGTCATATATTCTTATATATAATATATATAATATTCTTATATATAACATATATATGTTTTTTACTTAAAAACAGAAAAAGAAGACTTAAAAAAGTTAAGTAATATGCAAAAGATCTCACAATTAGTGGCAGAGTTGGGATTTTGAATTAAGGTTTGTATAAAGAGTTGCTGTTAACTCTGTACAATATGCCCCGTCCACCTGCAGTGGGGCTAATACCCTGCATATGGATAACTATACAAAAAGTATGTACTATAGGAAACAAATTCCATGCCTATGGTCACCTGTGATTTGGTAATTTAATTGTGGATTCATTCAATACATTTTGTAATTATAAGTAAATTATATTTAGCTCAGATTGTTTATATCAAAAGCAATTTAAATTCTTACGAGTAAAGTATTAATAAAAGTTTTATCACTGAAAATGTTTACAAATCCTATGGATTGATTTTTTTCAAGGACTATTTTATGTCTTTTATAATCATAATATCACATTCCTTGTTGCATGTGACAACTTGCTCGCAATTTGCTGGCAGCTACTCAAGATATCTTACAAATCACTGGTTTATATTTGAATCTTTTTGTGTTAAGACTTCAAAGTCTGAAGACACAACTTGGACAATAAGACAAATATAATCTTGTGTTTCAGGAATCAGCACAGGGCACTTGTTTTTGAAATATATATGTAATAAGAATACTAAGTTCTTCCTCTCCTATAACTTCTCCCAACAGGCAGTAGTTGACAGATAGTCCATACTTCTCAGAGTGAACATCATTTAACAAACCACTCAAGCCTTGCAAATGGCAAGTTCTGCATAACAGTCACTATAGGGATTAGTCCATCAAGTTAAGAGCTGTCAGGAAAGGTTAGTTCTGAGATATTTCTGCCACATGTGTGTGTACCTAAACCATGCTGTATGAGACAAAACAATCCAGGAATCATATTTTTTTTTAAAGTTCATTCTCATACTTTCAAACATATGGAAGATGAAATATGTCTGTTTGGTATAAGAAGATTAGTAACATGACAGAAAAAAAAGTTCTATGATTAGGACTTTGGGCAAAAATACTATGTCCTCAGCTCCATTTCTCATCCCTACAGAATATTCTTACTCTCTGGAAGCTACTTCTCTAATATGACATGTTAGGAATCATTTCTAATACCACCACCATCTGCACACATCTTATTCCCGTTTCCCTTCATATATCTATTTCAGAATCACAGTATGTATTTTTAATTATTATTTTCTCCTGTTCTTCCTCATAGCAATTATTAATGTAGGTTCTTAACTCCCACCCCAATTATTATTCAGTTGAAATGTTACTTGAAAATATTCTTTCATTCCATGTACATTGCTCTCCTGAACACTTCATATTAAGTAAAAGCACTAATTACTCAAAACTGAGTCTGAAAGCTCACCTGACTGCTGTTATTGTATCTTCTCCTCTTCGCTTCCTTTGCCTTCTCCAGGTAAGTCTACCTGTTCATTCCATTTCCCCATTGCCTCACAACACTCCCCAGGCCATCATGACCACTCAGTGTATCCCATTCATCTTCCTGGCAATGATGAGTTCCAAGAGGACATCTAATCCAAAATTGTCTTCCTTAAAAATGGAGGAGAATTTGTCTCCTTCCTAGGTTACAAATTAGGATCATGTAAGCATAGGTATATGATGTGTTCCCCAGCTTCACAGAGAAAACTGTCAGCAGAGTGAACTCAGCATAGGTGAGCAGAACCAAGAAAAGGACAAAGAATGCCCCTGGTGGCATTGCTTGAGCTTCATACAGATTTGCCTGAATCTACCTAGATTTAAACCCTGTGCTACCCAGTTCCATAAACCAATACAACTGACATTTCCTTTTTCACTTGAGCCACTTTTTTTTTTTACTTTTTATTTTGAGATGAAGATTCACACAAAGTTGCCAGAAATAGTGTAGAGAGGTCCTGTGTACCAATCAACCAGTTTTCCACAACTGTTCTTACATAACTACAGTACAATATCAAAACAAGGAAATTGACAATTTGTACAATATGTGTGAATAGTCCTCCACCACCTCACCACGTGTATTTTCATCCAGCCACCACTGCAATTGAGAGATACAGAACTATCACCACAAAGACTTCCCTCGTGTTACTTCTTTATATTTAAACCCACCCATCTACCTGCTATCCCCTACTCTGGGCAATCACTAATGTCTTCTCCAGCTTTATAATTTTATCATTTTTAAAATACATAAATGGAATCATATACGACATTTTGAGATTGGCTTTTTTCATTCAACTTAACGTCATTGAGATTCATCCTAGTTGATGCGTGTATCAATAGTTCATTCCTTTTTATTGCTGATGTGGATATACCATCATTTGTTTAACCATTCACTTTTTGAAAACTCTTTAGTTGTTTCCACTTTTAGGCCATTACAAATAAAACCATTATAAAACATTCATGTGTAGGTTTTTGTGTGTTGAACCACCTTTAGTTGATGTTTTAGTTGATTTTCTGACAATTGCAACTGAGTTTTGAATAATACAAGCAGAAAAATGTCAGAAGAGTGTAAGAAGAAAAATTTTCTCCATCATTAGATAGTCCTTCATTTGCCCACAAAATAGAAACATTATTCAATATTTTCTCTCTCTGAGAGGAAAGAGAGCTGCTTCTTTCTAGACCTCTTTTTCCCCCCACAAGTATAGTGATTAACCTGGGATAGGAAAATCACAACATCCATTGTTCTACGTTGCTCTCCTGGGGTGGGTTAAAGTCTAGAATGCTACTACTATAACTAATGTATAGCCTGATCTCTTGTTACATTTTCTTAAAACTTTACTTGCCTTCTTAATGGCTATGTTCTCTCAGTTTTTATTTCCATATAGTAAACAACCAGTGTCAGGACACACACCAAGAACCCCACTGTCCTCGACATTTCCATTCTTTCCCGTACATTCAAAGAGTATTTGGTCAGCCATATTCCTTCATGGGGCTGGGTGGGTAACAATTCTCAGATCTAAACTTGGGGCAAGGGAGTAGTAGAAAGCTCATACTCTATTAGTGTTCCCATCCCAATTTCATGTCTCCTCAATTGGTTTTGAACCCAGAAAAGAGATGTGAGGGAGTTGAATTCCCCTAACCTCCCAACCTAAAATGCTTACGTGCACTACATACATGGCTTCTCAAAGATACTGCCTCATTTAAGTTGTTTTCATAATTAAACTGAAATTTTTTATTATATCAAGGTTGTTACTTAAACATGTCAGTTCATATTTATTCTATTCCACGCTCCTTCTCAATATATATACAGGACAGCAGAGTTTGCTGCTCCCAAATACGCCTCTTTGAGATAGTATTTTAAGCTGGTTATTTTGTAAGAAATAAAATACTTGGGAAGAACCTCTGATCTTCCCACTAACTGCCTAATTTAGACAGAGGACTAGCTCCAGCAAGGGAGTGATCTTCACAGATAACCAGAGTTTAATATGAATTAGGTGTAGTAGACAGGGAGGAGCCTAGCAAGGCCCATTGGATCAAAGTCCTCTCTGTGTCCCATTGTTAAAGGCGGTCCAGCAAACATTTATTTACCAAGCATTTGTTTTTCTGTCCCCATATGAATTGCTTTCCTCCCCTTTGAAGTTCCAAACCACCGCCCCACTTTCTCATTAGCTGGAGATAGCATAGAAGTATTAATTGCCTCGTTCTGTCCTCAGGCCCCATATTCTTATGGGACCCCTGTTAGGTCCATACAGAATTAAATTTGGTTATTTTCTCCTGTTGACCTGTCTTATGTCATTTAAATGATTTGACCAGTCAGAAGAACTAAGGGGAAGGCAGAAATATTCTTCTCTCCCACAATATACACCAAAACTTCAAATACAGTCCTCTGAGTTTCTGGATGAAATCACTCCTCACCCCCTGGCGATGCATAAGTACTTTATGTAATTCCACTTAAGTCCATCTCCTGAGTACCAGCCCTCAAGTTTCCATCCTCAGTTCAAACACACTCACTTTTATTATAATGATCAGTACGGCCACATTTTTTATATTTTTTACATTACTAAAATATACAGTTTTTATATTACTGTTCTTCACCTATTTATCTTCTAAAATTCCACCAATTTTCTCTCATAAACATCCTCCCATCTTTTTCCTAATATGCTTCAAAAAACATCCAAGAATTGGGATCAACAGAGCTGGCATTTCTCTGCCATCATGGGCATACAACAAGCAAAGCCAGGAGATAAAAGGTATCAAAAAGAGACATGCATGATGGGAAAAGGTAGCACATCCATCAGTAATTAGAGTGTCCTAGGTCTATGTATCTTGGCCATCTTTCATCTGGGTTTTCCAAAAAATCAGTGTTTAACTCCAAGCTAATGCTTCTGCCAAAGTCATTTATTTGGCCGTTGACTTGACAAAGCCATGCTCGGTCTTTTCCACTAGAGAATAAATCATTCAAGCAATTGAGGACTTACATTACTGAAGGTCCAAAGTCCATAATCTTGCCTTCACAGCCTATAATGAGAGAGGCCGCCCTCTTGCTTACCTTTTTTGTTTTAAAACCTAATTAGCACTTTGTGGCACCCAGCCAACCAAAGATACTCTCTTAAATACTTTAAATGCTTTGATGATCTTGACTCTTGAAGGAAATGTATTGGTGCTTCTCTCCATTTCATGGGAAGGTTTCCAAGGCAAGTCTTCAGAACTAGTTAAACTAGATAAACTCTGTGCAGGTGAATTTTAGTGCTTTCTTTTGACTAACACAATGCTCATGATTCCTGTGACAATGACTTTCCCTGGAAGACTGCTTTCTCATGACTGTAAGTTTAATTTTGTAGGAGGTATAGTATAATGAACTTTTGGTTTTATTTAGTAATCATGATAACTCCCTAGATCAACTCATTCTCCCTCCTAAAAAAGAAATGATGAATAACAGTTCGTGATATTAAACATCTTTTGTAGGTATTAGGAAAGTTTCATCATCTTTCTTTCCCACTATTAGAAGTTAATTTTTAACTAAGGGTGGTGGGAAGTGATGGCTGTCAGAATTAGTTGGAACTCATTTCAAAATTCTCCATCTGTCAGTAGATTAGCATCATTGCTCACAGGCCCAAGACGATACAGTTGATTGCATGGCAATGACATTTCCAGGTGAAATCCATTTACAAAAGTAAACTAATTCCCAGCAATGACCTTAATGAGCATTAGAGAAAGTGACTGCTAACATAAAGCGAGCTGCAAAGGGAAGATGAATGCACTCATTCATTTGGCATACACCAGCAGTGAAAAAAATCTTTACCTTTTTTCCCTAGTCATTTAATGCTCATTTAGAAATACACACCCAAAAGGACTTGATATTTAATTCCTTTATAAACTGTAAACATAGCACGGTGGTATTTGGATATCTTACAGACTTTGTCTGTAAACAGAAGTTGCTTCAAGTCATATTCCAGACACTTGCTAGTTCAAAATTTTAGATGCTTAACAAGTTCTTCGAAGGGATGCCAATAATTTTTAACATTTGGATAAGAAAAGTATATTAGGTACAGTGAACGTTATAAATGTCTACTTTTTAGTGACCATCACAAAGGCTATCTACAGAACACATTTGCAATATAGATCCTGAGTTATGGATAGTTTCATGATACCTTGAAGTGTATCTATATCTGAACATATTTAAAATGCAAGATCCTGCATTCTATAATAGCCTCTATCACCAGAAGGAATGTAACCTAATATTGCACAACTCAGCATTCAAGTGGCTTGGATTTAGAATATTTTTCAATTAGAAGTGTCATTAGAAAGAAAAATGCTGGGGTGAGGAGTGGGGGTTCCTAAATAATCAATTCTCCAGACTTTTACATTGATGAAGTCATTTGTATCATTAGTACGCATTTTGTAGTCAAACGTGTCTGTGTGAAACGGCCAGTCAGCCTCTTTGCAGGTACACACTAAGAAGCATTCATAACTGGCTGAAATGTCAAGATAAATAAAATGAAATTATTGATGCAAACGTGAAGCTACCTGTACCTTAGAGGTAAACAAAAAGGTGAGCACAAAAATAACTATTGTAAATATTTATGAGGCAATCACACATTGAAATCTTAGATTTTCAATTGTAAAATTATTTTATGTACCAAAGGTTCAGAGATGTCATTTATATTTATTTTATTTAACTAAAATCAGAGCCCATAGTCTGATAGGTTGGTATAGACATAAATGTTGGGCAGAACCCACTGGCCTATTTGTAAATAAGCTTGCATTTCTTGGGGGTGAGCTGTTTCTATTTAGAGTGAAAAACAGGAAAGAAATGATTTCATTTTAAAAGAATAAAGTAGTACTTCATATTTCATCACATTCTAGTCATGTGATATTCATGGCAACAAGACTATATATAAACTTGATATCCAAGATCGTTTGATTTTGTTCACCGCTGTACCCCAACTTCTAACACAGCACCTGGTCCTAGGTTTTCCTGTGTTCCAGAAATTCAATGAGAGTTCCTTTTACGGTTCATGTTTGGCCTTTCCCAGAGGGAAGCAAACTGCTTAATTTAGAAAAACACAATTCTAAAGCCATACAAATGGCACACTGAATATTTTTTACTAGCAATAAAAAAAGTAATTTATTGCTTACAATTATCTTTTAAAATATGTTCTGACTTCTCCAGAGTGGCTTGGGTCATGTGCTGTATATCTCTCAGGCAGTGATCCAGTCACACAACTTGAGAGGGGTGTGCCAGTCTTCCCCTCCATGTGAGCAAAGCGACATGTGGCTATGCCATTCTTGACAAGGCTCTCGTTTTAGCCCTAAACATTGACTTTTCAAAAAATAATACCGTTTGTTGAAATTATAAAAATTCACATCTTAACATAATGGACTTTCCTATGTAATATCAAGATTATTAAATAACCACCCAGAGTTCTAAATATAATTGTTTACAGGGTGATTTTAGCTAAAAGTAAAGAATTCATCTCTTCGGCTGAATTGAAACTTATGTTACACATTAGACAACTTATAAATCCTGTATAAAGCTTACTCCTTCAATTGATTTAAAGTTCTGGGTTTTTCCCCAGTCTATTGACTCACAGAAGAAAGAAAAAATAATTACATTTTTATATATAAATGAAATGTTTCATTTTTCTGAGTAAGAATCAGATAAAACTACTATTATCTCTAATTGCCCAGTGTAACCTCAATCAGATTGAGGAATTGGGGTGCTGTGGTTATTTGAATTTGAGATTTAAAACTGTTTCAAAGAAGTTTTTGATTTAAAGCCTTTTCAATTTTGACACTCGTTGTTTTAAACTGACATTAGAACCTTAGAGTAAGAAGGAATGTTAGGGGTTTCTCATCTATCCTTTCATGCAGTTCTGGAATCCCTTCTATTGTGTTTCTGCCTCTTCCTGAAAGTTTTACTGGATAGGAAATTAATCTTTGCAAAGATAGCTCAACTCCATTAATGAAATACTTTGTTAGAAAGCTCTAACTCTGAAGACCCTGTCTGTCTGCACATCATAGTTCAAACCCAAAGGCAGTCTGCTGGGAAATTCCTTCTTGCTTAGCTCCCTGAAGGTTTTTGGCCTATTCAGACCTTCAGTGGAATGGATGAGGCCCACTCACATTATGGTAGACAATCTACTTCACTCCAAGACCAGCCATTAATGTAAATCTTATCCAAATTACCCTCACAGGAACATCCAGAATAATGTTTGACCAAATATCTGGGCACTGTGGTCCAGAGAAGTTGACACATAAAATTAACCATCACAATTCCCAACAAGGAAAATATTTTTTAAAATAGAATATCTACACAGGTATTCCTAAAACTTCTCCCCATGAATAACTCTTCTGATTCGGCTACTGACTATACAGCATTTTCTCAAAGATTCCATAAAGAACTAAAGGCCATCAGTGGTGGACTCTTAATCTGGCTTTGAAGTTATGTAGGATTAGCTTACTGCTGATTTCTCTTTGGAAAAATATCGTTAAACATATCTGATTGAAATCATTTACCCTCTCCTCATAACCATTTGTCTCCTAGTCTATGAAAAGAACGCTCCACTATTGTCTCTGGGGCTGTCCGGCAAGCCACTGACCCGGTTCTGAAAGTTTTGATGCTTGCACTTTTGATATTCACATACACAGGCAATGAGAATTTATAACTGCTTCCCATCTCAGTATCAATAAACTAATTGATAACCTTTGCCTTTCCTTCCTCTTCTCTCCTCCTGGGACTCCAATTAAATACACGCTAAGCCTATATATTTAAGCATTTTTCTCTTATTTGTATGGTTCTCAGGCCAGCACTCAATCCGCTGAGCCACACCAGCCAGGGCATTTTTTTTTTTTTCATTCTTTCACTGCCTCTAATTCAAACCTTTGGGTTCTTAATTTTCATTATTGCATCTTTCAGTTCTACCATTTTTAGTTGAGTCTCTTAAAAATAAGCATTGTCCCAGTTTTTATGGTTTCCAGTTACTTGCTGAATTTTTTGTGTTTGTCTTTTATCTCCAGGAGTGTTGCAGGTATCGTTTTGCAGTTATATTTTATGAAAGGACAGGGGCTTTTTTGTGATTGACTGAATATACTCTATGGAATAAAAACCATATTGTATGACTTGCAGCTACATAAAACATATTGTAAATACACACAACAGATCATAAAAGATCTATAAAGGATTCTGCAATCAGTTTCCTGTTTCTCCCCACTAAGGAAGTAGTAGAGCACAATGGTTACAAGCAAAATTGGTTAGACAGACATGCGTTTGCGTTCTGGCCATGAAATCTTGGGCAGTTGCTGAACTTTGAGCCTCACTGCCTTTATCAAGAAGATTAAGATAATAAGGGTAGAGCGCTCAGATGGGTTTTCTTCTATTAAGTTGGAGTAAGTGCGGATCGAGCATGTAGAGCACTGGGATAAGCACCTGGCACACAGTCCACGTTGAATGAATGACGCACCCATAAATATCAGGAAGGTGGTGATAACCAGTGTTTTATCTGGGACAGTCTTCATCCTCCTCCAGGAAGCCTGTTCTCCACTCACACGTGTAGCTCGGGTGCTGAGATGTGTGCCACTTCTTCCGGGATCTTTCTACTGGGTCTTGAGCTTTGCTGATGCATTTGCCCACAAGTTTGTACTTAAGGTATATCTTTGATCTCTAAGTCTTTATTCACTGATGAAGAGCCTAGAAAATTTCACTTCCTTCCATCCATGCTGGCCAGGCACCATGCTGCAGCTTTGTTTCGGCCATGGGAGTTTTCTCATCTACAGGAGCCTTGGCAATTGAGGGGGTAGAGAGGAGCAAGAGAGCAGTTGTGGGAGAGCTTAGAAAAGAAATATAAATTCTCTTTGGCAACACAAGCCACTTCCTACACAGGGTCCAGATCAGAAACATGTCTTCTGATATACAGAAACAAGGGTGCTGAGATTAGTCCTGGGCCATTTCAGACACCTGACCTCAGGAGGTCCACAGGTGTTTCTGTTGTGCTTTCTGTTTATACACAGATTTCAAATCTCCAAGGGGAAGGGGTCATGTGCTCACTAGTGCAACCCAAGGGGATTCTATGGGAACGCTGGGCCATTACAGCAATAGGAAGCACCCGTTGCTTGTGGAAGACTGGGCCCAGTGTGGACTAGCCCCCAGGAGATGCCCCGCTGCTATAAAAAATGCAGAGCCCTCAAGATGACCTCAACTTATTTGCCTTCTTTCTCCTTAAACTTGAGTACAGACAAGTTTCAATTAGTTGGGTTTGGCGTAATAAAACATGTAATTTCTATGAGGATAGAGCTCCTGACTCATTTATCTCTGAGTCCCCAGGGCAAGCCCTGTGCCTGGAACATTACTGCTGCTTATTAATGCGTAACAATAGTATCCTTTAACTTGGTCAACTCCAGATGATTTAATCCATGACTAATCCATGTTTAAAGGGAAGTAACAATACATACTTTGTTACCCTCCACATAACTTTTGATGAAGAAAAAATGAAATATTTCTAAAAATACCAGTAGATAATATCAAGATATTTGCTATAATTATTATTTATATAACTGGAGACCTTTAGCAACTCATTTCTCTCTTGGAGCTGTTCCACTCTACAACATTATGTAGTAAAGATTAATATTGTCTGAAAAAATTATAATTCTCTCTTTCAAATTCATATTCGGTTTAATCTAGAACAGAAACACAGACGCTGGTCCTAGCGCTCATGGAGGAAAGCTCATTGTGGTTTTTCTTTCTGTTACAAATCTCTTTCCCAGGCCTTGTCTTGATAATAATCACTGGGAAATATGTAGTGCCTGGCTGTGCGTGTAACCCTAAGAGAAATGTGCTGACAGTCATTTGGGAGGAGAAATTGGACCCCCCTTATTATTAGCATCGCCCCTCTCCAAACCAAATCGCTCCACCTGTGCTCTGGTCCCCACCCCTCCTGAAAACTCTCTCATGAGGTATACATTCCCTTATGCTTGCCTGTCTTTCTCTTTCTTTAGGATCCTTTCTCATAACTTTGTTCTTTAGTTCAACAAACTTCTATCAAACAAACACATGTGAGGTGCTTGGCACAAAGCTGGGCACTGAGATGGGTATAAAGAATGCTAGAACATTGTCTTGCCTTCTAAATACTAAAAGCTCACAGTAAACAAAATATCAAAGTACATATATATATATGCGTGTGGTAACAAAGGCAAAGGCATCTGAAAGTTGCCATGGGAATGAATACGGGCAGGGATCTCATATCTGATCTAAAGTAATTACAGTGCTCATTCTTTTACTGTAAGTACCTTGAAGTAATATTTGCGTGCATGTGTATGGAGAGTTCTTACTTTGTGTACTTGGTATTTTATCTCCATTATCTCTTTATTGCACAACAAATCCAGAACTAAGTTCTAGTATTATTCTCAGTCAACACATGAGGAAAAGAAACAGAGATTCCATATTCTCTTTAAGATCACATAACTACTAAATAGTATCTACCTGGATCAGTTAAGATGCTTTTAGTTGCAAAGAACCACAACAAAACCTCACAAGCTGGATTAAACAATCAAAGGAATTTATTGGTTTATGTAACCAAAAGAGGTAGGATGAGCTTCAGGTAAGGGTTGATCCAGAAGAACCACGATGTCCGTATGGGCCCAGGCTCTTGCCCTCTTCCCACCTGCCCTTTTGCCTTTCATCCTAGTGGCTTTATCCTTGAGCTGATACTGCTGGTGTTAGTAGAATGACTGCTGCCATATCCTGCACTACATGTCTCCTGCTTCTTTTCCAGAAGAGGGAAGTCTTTCTTCCAGCCATCAAACCACTATAATGGGCTTCCCTTTGATGCCGTAACTTCTATCCCTGAAGCAAACACTGACTTTAGAAGAATGGGACGTTGGGAGATAGTGCATGTTACCTCCTATATTGTTGAGTTGTTGGGAGAATTTGATGGGACAAAAATGTTAATAGTTACCACAGTGCTGGCATATAGAACTGCTCATAGAGGATAGCCATTATTATTATTAGTAGTAGTAGTAGTAGTAACTGCTTTGCTATGAATTGTCATGAATGGACTGTTAAGGACAATTCTTGTGAGGCCTCTGAAGAGAATGCTATGACCTGAATGTTTCTGCCCCTACCCCCCACCAAATTTATATGCTGAAATCCTAAAGCCCAATGTGGTGGTGTTGGTAAGAATGGTTGGGGAAGGTGAGTAAGTCATGAGGCTAGAACCTTTACGAATGCGATTAGTGCCTCATATGAGGGGCTTCAGAGAGATTCCCTAGCGCCTTCCTCCATGTGAGGACACAGCACAAAGGTGCAGGCTGTGAGCCAGGAAGAAGACCCTCACCAGGAGGAGACAGCGCTCACTTTCCAGCCTCCAGAACTGCAAGCAATACATTTCCATTGTTTAAAAGCTACCCAGTGTGTGGTGTTTGGTTAAAAAAGCCCAAACAGACTAAGACAGCTTTTTTAATTATTATTATTATTAATATTATTATTATTTACTTTGTTATATATTCATCTATTCAACATTAATTTATTCATTTAACAAATATTTATTGAGCCCCTTTAATGTACCAGGCACTGTTCTAGGTGCTGAGGATACAGCAGTGAACAAAACCAAGTCCCTGCTGCCCTGGAGCTGACTTTCCAACTGAAGAGCGATGGATAAATAAGCACGTAATTTAAAAAAAACAACACCCAATTGAATATGTACTGTGAAGAAGAATAAAGAGGGGTTACAACATAGGGGGTGCACTTTATATAGAGTGATTAGAAAAGACCTCACTGATAAGTGACATTTGATCAGAAGCCTAAAGAAGTGAGCCTGTGAACCAAGCAGGCATCAGAGGAAAGAAGGAACAACAAATGCTTTAACTCTTGTGTTTGCTACTGTCTTTTAGGGATCCAGAGATGCAAGAACCACAGGAAATTTCTACCAGTGTCTCCAATACTAAAGTAGATGGTTCACAGCAAAATGCCTGGAACCACCATAATAACATTTCATGTGTCTTAAAGCCCAAGAGTCTCTGCCTCGGCTTGAGAGGCAACTATATGGCTTTGGCCTTTCTTCCCCCTTCCAACTTTGCATGCTAGTTCTGTGATGGAACCTAGACCTCTGCCAGCAAGTTCTGGGAATTACACTTTCCAATCTTGTAACCCCTTCACTGCAGGGGAGAGCTTAGTAGGGGAAAAATGGCACTGAATTGTCATAGACATTTATGAGCACAATCATGAATGCTATCGTTGGCATCTTATATGTGGACCCTAGAGCGTTAGATCCTAGAGGGAGAATATATATGCCTTTTAGACCTTTTTCAGGGAATACCACTTTTCTCAGTGAAGATTTCGGTGGGAGCTAGGTTGCAGGCAGTTTAAATTCTCATGTGTGTCTGGGACCTAGAATTTCAGGTGACTGAAGGCTTACCTATTTTTAGCCCTTTCTACGAGAATGATTCTATTATAAAAATTAAAAAGCATGACCAGGTCCTAGCTGGTGTGACTCAGTGGACTGAGTTATGGCCTGTGAACCAAAAGGTTGCCAGTTTGATTCTCAGTCAGGGCTCACACCTGTGTCGTGGGCCAGGTCCCCAGTTGGGGGAGTGAGAGAGGTAACCAGTTGATGCACCTCTCCCTCTCTTTCTCCCTCCCTTCCCCTCTCTCTGAAAATAAATAAATAAAATCTTTTAAAATATAAATAAAAAGCAGGCCAGTGGTCTCAGTGGTCGGGCCACTCCACTGCCACACTGTAGGCGTGCCATAGAGTTGGAGTAGCATTGATTCTGTGTAAGCACTGGTCAATGTGAGGCATTACCCTTGCTGGATTAGGAGAAACTGTGAGCAAATAATATCATTGCTCTTCAGGTGTGTGAAAGCAGTAAAGCCTGTAGGTGATGACCACAGATAGACTGGGTTTATGCGTGCACGTGACTCACCATATCCAGAGAATGGTACCCTCTGACGCGATGATAATAGAAGGTTACTCCACTTATTTTACCTAATTATTGCTTCTTATTCCTTCCTGACATGAAAAATATGATACTCCATTTAATACCAACCAATTAGAATTAATTTTTCTTGAAAAGGAAGGCTGTGCAGTAGGCTTTTGAGCAACTCCACTCAGTCAGTGGTGCTGAGATTAAGGATCCTGAGTTAAAACATGTTTGATGTTTAGCATTTCACTGTATAACTCTTTCACTGACCAGCGGAAATTTCATTGCAGGTGTTGACAATTGCTTCCATTTTCTACATTCATTGCTTCCAAAAGCAGGAGCCCAGCTCTTAACCAACCATATAAACAACGACCCTGGAGAAAGCAACACTTGAACCCGAGCTTAATATTTGCTACCAAGAAAGACAAGTCATACGCGATGCTGTCAGCTGCCTGAAAAACACAAAACCCAGTTTAAATGTATCTTCTTGCTGAAGCCCTTCCCACCTGTTCAGGCCAATACAAATTCCCTTCTCATGCAACTGATGATGCTCGCGACCACAAAAGTTAAAGAAATAGTTGACATCAATTCAAATGGAGACCTGCGGTACAGGTGGTCAACCTCCATTACCATCCCTATAACGTGATATATTTTGATTTCTTTTTTATTGCTAAACATGAACTCTGCAACCACAGGGCTCATGTCCTATTCGTGTTTAAATGCCCTGCATCAAAACAGTCCCTACACAAAGTAAGCGTTCAATAAATAGATGTTATATTGCCCTGGCTGACTAGCTTGTTTGGTTGGAGTACCATTCTGTACACCAAAGGGTTGCAGGTTCAGTTCCCCGTCAGGTTGCATATGGTAGGCAACTTGATCAATGTGTCTCGCATCGATGTTTCTCTCTCTCTCTCCTCTCTCTAAAATCTATAAATATATGTTTGGATGAAAATTAAAAATAAAATAAAATAAATGTTATATTATACAGGGTCTGGCAAAAATAAGGCCCCTTTTTATTATAAAATCTTTTATTACAAAATTATAAGCATGTAATTCTGTAACATAATATCTCATTCAAGAACACCACAAGACATTTTAGGTGAAATATTCAAATTGCTGTCCCTCTCATGCGAGACATTCACGTACCCGACCAACCACACTCAAGCAAGTCTTAACTTCTGCCAGACCCTGTATATGATTGAATAAATCAATGAAGTGTCATCTGAGTCCACATGATAAACATCAGGTGTTTCCACCTGGACTGGGGACATAAATGAGTTTAAAATTCCTGTGTAGGAAACCCTTACCCTGATCTCTGCTCATTGACCCAGATGTGGCCTTTTGAATTCTCATCAATCTTCTTGTTACCTCATCTCCCTTAGTAAATGGGCTCCTGAAGAAGAGAAATGGATGAAGTGCAGTAAGTAAAAAGTGAAGAGGGATAACATTAGGGGACTAAATCCTAAAGAATTGGTAGGTATCAGTAGTTTGAGAAGAGAAAAAAATCTCAACTTCAAATTTAGGGAATATTGGTGCAAAAAAGAGGAAAATATTTGGGATTCCTTTTAGTGATCCCAAGGCTCTTTCTGATATATTTTCTTAATTTTACTAAAATAGAAATAAGCTGCCCTGTGAAATAGAGCCTATTTCACAAAGAGCTCTAATAAAGAAAGTAGCTAAGAAAGAAAGAAAGAAAGAAAGAAAGAAAGAAAGAAAGAAGAAAAAAGAAAAGAAAAAAAACAGAAAGAAAAAAAAGAAAGAAAAAAGAAAAAAGAAAAGAAAAGAAAAGAAAAGAAAAAAGAAAAGAAAAGAAAAGAAGGCAGCACTGGAGGTGGAAGATTGTGCTCTGATCCTGGCTCTACCCATTTGTAGCTGGTGATTCCAAGGAATTTACATTTGCTTCATAAGTCTGTTCCCTCATCTGTAATATGAGGCTAGATTTCTATCTAACGAAGTAGTCATAAGGATTAAATGAAATATTAAATATGAAAAAATACCTTTTAAATGATAAAGGCCTATGTAAATGTGAGGTAAATCTTTTTTTTTCTGAGAAACATAATGACAATCAAGGCAGGCAACATTTTTATAAAGATCATATATCACTTTAAAAATCAGAAGAAAATAAGGTTTATACCTATCTACATGTATGTACCTAGTATAAGGGGACTAAACAGTAATGGAAAAAAATACAGTAAAGATTAAAATGAAACCTTAAGGAGTCTAAAAAATAAAATAAAAATAATAAAATAAAATCAGTTTATAAGCTCAGGGGCAGAGAAATGCACCTTTCCTGTAACGGAACTTAATTCAACTTTGTGGCAGGAAACTTAATTTTGGTCAAATCAGGGTAAGTCACTCAGTTTGGTGGTTGCATCTATAAGGGAGCTTATGGGGTGTCACAGTATTAGAAGGGGTGCCTGGTCATCAGTCATCTCCTGTCCCTGCTGGCATCCATGCACAAGACATGTGTCACCCATCATCCTGCTCCTGCCTGGCTTCACAGGGAAGACTGCTTCCTGGAATCTATTTACCGAGAGAATTCTATTGGCAAAAATACTTCTGCATTGCTCTAGATGGTGGAGACTGAATGGGGACATATCCACTGACTGTTCAACACAGGCTGGTCCAAAAATTTACATTATCTAGAAGAAAACAGGGATAATATTTACTTTTTTTTTTTAATCCTCACCCGAGGACATACTTAATGACCCTATAGAGAGGGGAAAAGATGAGAAAAACATAGGTGTGAAAGAAAAACATTGATTAGTTGCCTCTCGTATGCACCCAAACTGAGGACTTAACCCAAAACCCAGGCATATGTCTTGCCCGGGAATGAAACCCAGGACCTTTCGGTATACCAGACAATATGCTCAACGAACTGAACCACTGTGGCCAGGGCCAAGGACAACATTTTAGAGAATACTGAGTAACTCATGGTTGATCTGGGCCCCCTGATGCCAGGCTACGCTCCCTGTTCTCACCCATCATGGAACAGGTGTACTGCCATCTGAGAGAAGCCAGAGTTCAAGGAGGCAGTTACCCCATCAATGCACAGTAGGTTTTTTTCCCCTGACCTTTTATTGAAACAACAACCACAACTTGAGTTTCTTTGAGAGACTATCTATATTCTAGTTGGAGTATTCTTGAATCCTTTGTACCATATGGTGGGATATGAACACACATAAACACATGGGCAAATGAATGTGCGCTCTGAGCAGCATCTAATCTGTACAATTGCATGCTGCATGGTAAGTCAGTTAAAAATTCAACAAACTTTTACTGAGGGTGGTCACGGTGAAAAGCCCTGTACTGGTTTCCAGATCTATACAACAAAATTAAAGACACCGACGTGACCCTGAACTGCTGTTAGTGTGACATAGACAGGGAGGGAAGTCTATGTGTCATTCCTGGCCAGGAATGGGGCATAGAATGTTGTATGTGGGAATGAAAGGAGGGAATTCAAAACTACCATTTATTGAGGATTAATGAGGTACCAAACCCTGACCACTTAACCCTTACATCTCTACGTGGAAGGTATCAGCGCATCGCTCCCCAAGTTCCCCCAGAAGAGATCAAAGCAAACTCTATACTTCAAAAAGCTAAATACAACTTTTAGTGCCTCCCAAGGCAAGATGTTTCTCATACAATCTATTCTCTTCAAAGTTGGGGTGGAGAATGGGGGGGTGTGGTCTGGGCGATGCATTTTTATATTTTCATTTTAGGTCAGAATGGAAAACTGCAATTTTATTGCCCTCTCAGTCAAGGACAAACTTCTTACTTATCATGGTTTGAAATAATATCTCCAATGCTAAAAGTTTCATTGAAAAACATACATTTTTTTAAGCTCAGAGTCAAAATAAAAACACAAATATATACTAAATTTTATGCTTTGTTAATATTTCAGTCTCTCTGTCTCCCTCTGCCTTTGTTGCAAATGAGGAATAAATGTCTTCAATCATCTCTAAGTGATTGAATAAAACTATTCATGTTAAGCTTTTAAACAGTGGGTGGTTGTGAAGCTTTCTGATTCCCACAGTTGTGTGCTGTGGCAATTATGGGGAGAGTTATTAGCATTGAGTCTCAAAGGCTAATTTGGTTGGGACAAGAATAAGGATGCAGTGGCCGCCCTTTCTTGTCCAGAGGGTACCAGCATGCACCCTCAGCCACGTCTCAAAAATAATAGCTGCCCCCTGGTGCTGAATGACAGCCATGTGTCAGCACTTCACTGACTTTATTTCATGTACTCATTAGGAGTGTGTCTAAGATTCTGAGAATGCTGTCTCTGATGCTGAAACACATGTCCAGAGAAGTCAGCTGACTTGCTCAAGGTAACAGAAATGGGAATTCATTGTCATTTACACTAATAATTCACACTATTTATAAAGGCATTCAAAAGAGGTCGCCTTGCTTTCGGACTTTGCCTCCAAAGTTGTAAGAGAATCCATATCTCTTCTTTGAAACCACCCGTTTTTGGTAATTTGGCAGCAGTAGGCAATGAGGATACTCCTTGGCTTCATCAAATCAGTGCAAGTCCGTGAGCCCAGGACTGGGCTTGTCAAGAGTGCAACTATGATTTGTTTCAAAAGGACAATGCTGAGGGGGACGGGGGGGGGGGGGGGGGCGGTTGGCTTTGGCCTACTGTCAAAGTCTGGGTGAACCGAGCAGATTGAAGAGAGTATTTTTCCTTTCTATGTCTCGAACATAGAAAAGTCTTCTGTTTTTCTCTCATTGTCTGCCCCTCCACTCCTTTCTCCCCAACTGCCATTTCACTTGTAGTGTGTTGAGAGCAACATCACCCTGCGTGGATGCTCTGACTCACTCCTTTCCAGTAACACGCTCTTCCTTGATAAATCAATATCCTGACCGACGTGATGATGCATTTGGGTCATTAAGCAAAGCAGCCATGGCAGGAGAAATGCGATGCAGCTTCGTTTCCAAGGCATTTTTGCTTTTGGTCTTATTTACCTGGATAGTGTGGTAAAAGTACAGCTTCTAAAAACTGACTAAGAAGAAAACCGATCACACTGAGCTGCGATGATTGAGCAAAGGAACCAAGAAAAGGTGGAAAGTGAGCTCCCAAGGGAAGTCCTGAATTGTTTGGCGAATCACATCCCCTCTCTGAACTTCAGTTGACTTGGGATAAGGGATGAAATAGATGTTCTTTTTCTGAGTCTTTGCTCTAAATTTCTATGACTCCATTGTCTTTTTTTAATAGCAACATCCAAATAATATGCAAAATCGTCAAGCCTCAGGTGTGATCTTTTTCAGTGGTTTGTTCATTAAGGACATGACTATCTTTGGACAATGGCTTTTGTAAATCTTGCAACACACTCCAGACATTGACTGACCATGCCTTCCTACCAGAGATGCTAAGAAGCTACAAATGGCATTATCATCAATAACCAAAGCACAGAGAGCTTCAGGTAATAAAACTTCAAGGACTGCTAGTAGGAAAATTTGAATGCAGATTTAAAATTTATAAAATTCAGAAAAGCAAAATGGAAAAAATAAGAACCTTGCATAACCTCACCACCGAAAAATAAATACTATTAGCAGTTTTTCTTTTGGATGTGTCTCAGTGCACTTGCAGGAGTGTGTGTGTATGTGTGTGTGTGTGAAAGAGAGAGAGAGAGAAATTCCAAATCAACTTTCCAGGAAAATATAAACATTTTTATGAACTTTTATAAACACTCAAAATGTTTCAGGAGCATATAGCTTCTTTCCATTTAGAATACACTCAGAAAGTCAATAATATATTTTAATCAGTGCCAAGAGCCCCATACTCATGGAGTCTCTGAGAAAAGCAACTTATACGGTTGATCTTTCATCCGGAAACCAAGTGGCCATCTTTGGGGAGGCCATGTGTGGTTTGGAATAACTGAAATAGGTAGACAAATGCCTCCATGCTCTGTTACAAAACTGAGAGCTGCCAGGAGCTTTTAGTTCCATCATTGGTTAGACACTTATTGAACATCAGTTGCATACACAACCGTATTTTCTACACTGGGGGGTGGCAATAAAAGTATAATAAATGTATTCTCCCCTGAAGAAATTTAGAATGTAGATTTTTAAAAAGTTAAGTTCTAGCCCTCACTATTTTCAAACTAAAATATTATGCTAAAATTCATATATAAAATTGATCAACCCTGGCTGGTGTGGTTCAGTGGATTGAGTGCTGGCCTGCAAACCAAAGAGTCACTGGTTCAATTCCCAGCCAGGACACATGCCTGTGTTGCAGGCCAGGTCCCCAGTAGAGGGCGCGTGAAAGGCAACCACACACTGGTGTTGCTCTCCCCCTCTTTCTCCTTCCCTCTCCCTCTTTCTAAAAATAAATAAAGTCTTTTTAAAAAATTGATCAAAGAGGCCTGTTCTGGAGGATGCAGAGGTAGAGATCTGAAGGGCCATCCATAAGTTTTTCCCAGGTGGCCCTTAAGGACTCCACAAACTGCATTGTGAAAACCAGCAGCACCCGAAGAGGCATGGAAGCATAGACGGGTGAAGGTGTGTGAGTATGGGTGTGGCAGGCCGTGGTAAGGAAACCAGTAAATATACTCCCTCTGTGAGGTGGGCACTCTTTCTGGGGCTCTGCCTCTATCCCTCAATTTAATCCTCACAACAATCTGGATTTGTAGCTATAAGCATTCCTACGTGATGGCTAAGGAACCTGAGGTTTGGAAAGAAATTACGTACCCAGTACCTCATAGTTATATTCAGCAGGCCTGAGGTTCAGATGCACATCTAATGACTCCCACATCCATGACAACTCTTACACTTGAGAACACAAGAGTTGAGCCCTGGCTGGTATGGACTTAGTTGGTTGTAGCATCATCCTGTAAACCAAAACTGAGAAGCTTTGATTCTCAGTCAGGGCACATGTCTGTGTTGCCGGCTTGTTCCCAGTTGGGGTTTGTGCAGAAAGCAACCAATTGATGTTTCTCACATTGATGTTTGGTTCCCTTTCTCCCTCTTTTCCCCTCAGGTGAGGATAAAAAAATGAATGCTACACACACACACACACATGCAAAAATGCATAAAGACGTACATGATTACGAAATTAGAGGAAGTGGCCATATCAGCTGCGTCTTCACCAGCTTTGCCAGTGGGAAGGGCAGCAGTAGAATGACAGCTAGAAGCCTGGGCAGAACACAAATATTCTGAGTGTAACCACTGGAACATCACATAAGAAAGGACACATCTTCCAGGTAGTCCATAGAAACAAAGATTGATATGCACTGATACATAACAGTATGTGTGAGGAAGTCTGAGGATGAAAACCCTTATTGTTTAGAAAATCTACCTGGAGGAGGAAGAAATTGATTTAGAGTTAAAACAAAGCTTGGTAGCCTCAGAAGATCTCCCTCCCACATATTGATTAATTACTGTGTTGTTTTAACATATATCCACAAATTGTTTGACACACCTTCCCCCAGGTGGTAGAGCTTAATCCCCCATTCCCCAAAAGTTAAAAAGTATAGGTAGTAAGTTAACTGCTACCTTAGTAGGGCCCTGAATTAAGCTTTTCTGACAATTAAAGCAAAATAGAAATATATTAGATATCATTGTTGTCATTCCCTGACAAGAGAAAATCAAATTCATTTGCAGAAGCAAAAAAAAAAAAAAAAAAGGAAAAAAAAGAAAGAGAACATTTTTTTCTTCTATTATTACTTTTAAGGTGGAAGCAATCACATAGGTCTTTGATTAGCTCATTAGTGACCAAACAAGAAACTTCGTCAAGGACATAGAGAAGCTGTGCGGATGAATGATCCTTGCACAGCTCTTGATTAAAGGGCTTCATGTTGACAATCAAAGAGAAACTCAATGAAGGTAGTCCTGCAAGGTCGGAGATAATGTGAGCACACTGGCTTATTTTATGACTATCTGAATTGATTCTAAGAAAAGTGTCCTGAAGAATCGAAAAGAATGAATAGTTAAGCACCCCTTTTATCACAACTCTCTCTTAGTAAGGTTTCAGTGATTCTCCATTACCTACAGGTTTCAGACTAAATATTCTCTAGTGAAAGAGTTGTACCTCAGAGACTTGTTAGCGAATTCCATCATAAACTATTTGTATTTAAGCATTTGTCAAAGGCTTTTACATTCTTACTGACTTTAGCTGTTGGCAAGTATCTGGCAGATTTGTTAAGGAAGGAATGGAAGGAGTGAGGCTAGATAGGACCAGAAAAGGCCTACATGCCAAGAGATAAGCTGGGGTACTACTGAGGTCTTCTCAGTATCGGGTGGCATGGGTTTGGACTGAAAAGGTAATAAAAGGAATAAAAAAGATGATAAGCATTATATAACTTCCTTTATGTATTAAAAAATACTTTTTGAATACCTACCACTGTTCTACTGTCTTGAGACGCAACAGTAAAGAAAACATTGACACACACAGATTCTACCCTTACAATACTTATATTCTAGTGGAGAGGGACAGACAATAAACAATTAGATGGGTGAGGAAGTTTCATAGTTTACTCTGGATAGACAATAAGTAATATGAAGGAGAAAAATAGAGAAAGGTAAGGGAGATTGGAAATGGAAGAACACATGTTGCAATTTTTAATGAGTGGTCAGGGAGGCCATGTTATGAAAGCGAAATCTGAGCAAAGCTTAAAGGAGATGAGACAGTTAAGCTGTAGATATGTGAGAGAACACTCTCGTGGTTCAGAGGGAAAGGTCAGAGCTGGGGCACAGCCAGGAGCTGAGTGAGCTAAGGAGAGGGGTAGGAGGTGACGTCGGGGAAGTGAGGTGGGTCTCACAGGTCACTGTTGGAGCTGGGACTTCTCTTCTGAGGCTATAGGAGCCACAGGAAGGTTCTGAGTAGAGGGGGGTGACATGACCTGGCTTAGGTTTTAAAAGGCCTTGTCTCACTGGG
The DNA here is from genome assembly GCA_004026545.1 of Mormoops blainvillei. Classification (NCBI taxonomy): domain Eukaryota; kingdom Metazoa; phylum Chordata; class Mammalia; order Chiroptera; family Mormoopidae; genus Mormoops; species Mormoops blainvillei. The sequence goes on from PVJD01002775.1 coordinate 47,590, forward strand.
GCTAGGGTAGAAACAGAAAGATCACTTTGTGAAAGAAGAACTATGGTGTCGGGGAATTAAACAGAAGCAAGTGCCAAGGACTGCTTTGTGAATGACCTCATCTGAGCTGGCCAGAGAAGCTTGTCACAGCAGGAAGCTGACAAGAGCAAAAGCCTCTTTCCTAGTTTTCCTGGTTGCATGTTTCTTAGGTGGGTCGATTGAATTAAACGGCAGTTCTGGGGTGTCCTGGTGACCATGCAGCTGGCCCGCCCTGGCTGCCCACCTGGGCCTCAGTCCTGGGCTCGTCATATGTGGCTGCCGTATCTTCACTTCTTTTTTTCAAGAGACAGGAGTCTTTTGTGGCATTTTTCTCTGGGCAGACACGCGCCCTGCAGCTTTCTTCATGTGGTCCTGGGGCTGGGAAAAGGGAGCAGTAAGACATTTTTCTAGATAAATCCCACCTGTTCCTTGGATTCTCTTAAAGTGATTCCTAACACTGTCATTATAGAGAGTGGTGTGTCCGCTTCACAATTAAAGAAGGGTTAAAGGGGTTCAAACTATCTCAACCCAATACAGGCCTTTGGAGCAACACTGTGTAATAGAAATATGATTCCAGCCACATTTGTAACTTTAAATAGTCCAGTAGCCACATTTTAAAATGCAAAAAGAAGCAGGTGAGATTAATGTTAATATCTTTTATCCAATTCAATACATCTAAACTATTATTTCAATATGAAATTAATATAAAAGTTCTTAAGGAGGTATTTTAATGTTTTATACTAAGTCTTCAAAATCTAGTATGTATTTTACACTTCAGCACATCTCAGTTCAGGCTGGGCTACTTTGAGGGCTCACGTGGGGCTGACCACTGGCTACTGTACTGGATGACGTGTCTAGAGCTACAGAACCCAAGATGCTGTATTGCTCTAGGCCAAGGCATTTTGTACACAACTCTTTTGTGCATGGAATACTTATGATCTGTAGAACTTGAACTACAAAATCGGAATTTTGCCTTACATGAGAGAAGGGAGGTGGGAAATATCTTCATCACGCCCCATCCTCAACTGCAATTTATTTTCTACTCTCTACACTGAGTACATATGTAAATGAGAGAAGGCCTTATAAACAGAAAAGTGTTTTGCCCATTATTACTATTATGACAAGTGCTAGCTCTATCTTTGGCATGTACGCACTGTTCCTGACAGTGTGTACTTGAAGAATAAAAAGGTACTCAAAGAGCAAAGTCTGCCTGTGACGAGGGCGATGGGCCCACTCCAGGGGCTTAGCCCCAGAAAAATGTGAAACTCCTCTACAGGGCAAGCAGATCTTTATTTGAACCAAGTTTTCTCTAGTTGCTACTATCAGGGTAATTTATGGCTAAGGTTTGGTGTGTTTTTCACTGAGGTAATTTATTTCCAGGCCACCATCAAGGCTCTCCATCTTGTCTGTTGGTGATTCCTGGTCCTGGCTGGGGAAGCCTCTCCAGCAAACACAGCCAACTGAGCGGGAGCTCAAGCTCTGGCAGATGTCTGAGCTGGGCGAGTTGCAGCCTTGGATAGAAGAAGGGAAGCTGGAAGGTGTCTCTGCATGGCTTATAGAATCCCTTTTACTTTCTCCTAAAAGCAAATACAGGCTGTTGAAGACATCTAGGAATAATGTGCTGAAAGTGCCAAACAGGCCAAATCGATAACAAGTGTGTCGAGGGCAGGAGAAGAAAGAATTAAGGAAACGTGCAGGTATTTTACTGGACTATCTGAATCTTCAGGATTGGGTCTGTTTAGACATACACAGCCCCTTTGTCAAATGAATGATTGCTATACCTAATATATTTTATTATTCTTTGGCCCAAGACAACTATCGATTTAAGCCCTGGTGCCTTTCACAAAGTCAAATTACAGAATTCTGAAGATTCTATAATTGAACCAGATCACTTTAAAAAATCTCTGTGAGACCCTGTAATTCTGTAATTTGACAGGAAATGTGCTAATGAATATCAAATACCATTAGGCCTGAAAAAATGAAAGCTTTAATTGCATTTGAGGGTAGCTACTACAAACCATACTTGTCAATTACTTCCTGGCCCTGGCTAACCTAAGAGCTGGGCTCAAACTACTATAATTATGAGATTATACTGAATGAGGAGGATTTTTTGTGATTCTTGCTGGTGGGTAAAGCACTGGATGAGAAAGCCCGGGATATTAAGCTCCGGCCCTGAACCTTTGGCTCCTAGGCTTCTAGGGGCCCTGGTATTCGTAACTGGACTAGGCGGCCTGCCAAATACTGTGGGTTCTCCTGTTTTCTAGGATCTTAAGTGGAGAAGCTGACCAGGGCCCCATCTTTGCCCAAGGGCTGTGACAAATACATGAGGTGTCATAATTTCCTCCAGCATTACGCGGGACGCTTTGTCCTCTCAGGCTCTCCAGGCCCAGGGTAAATATGCAGAATGATTCATATTTGCAGTGGCGAAGCTCATCGAATTCCAAGAAGTCCAGGACATTCTGGGAAGCTCAGGAAAGAAACTATCGGTTTGAAAAGTGAGCAGCTGACAGGCTCAGGGGCCCTCCTTCCCAAAGGTAGGCAAGGGGATAATTTTCCTCTAAGCTGTCTCTCACTACTCCATTGACCTTACTGCCAGAGTTATTGCCCTAAAACCAAAGCCCGATCTAGACATTTCCTAACACACAAACCCTAGATGGCTCCTTGACACCTGCAGAATAAACACATTCATGAGGGATTTTAGATTGTTGCCATCTGACCCCAAACCATCATTCCAACCTCATATCATGTTACATCCCTCCGTGCACTCTGGGTGAGACCCCAACCCACTGGACATCTCATTATTCCGCACTCATTCATCCCTCTACATCTGTGTTCTGGGCTACAATGCCCTCTCTTGGCTTTCTGGTCTACAGAAATCTTTCTTATTCTTCAGTGGCCTACTCAAATATTTCTCCTGGTATCTACAGTCCACCAGGCATCCCTGTATCCCATAACGGACTACTTACACCTTAGTATTGCTTTGTTACTTCTGCTTTTGATTAGAATTCTTTATATAAGTGACTGTTCCTCCCTCCTCTGCAGCTTTACTTTTGAAGACATAGATCATGTCTTAATATTGTTTTTCCCACAGCTCTGCATCAATTAACAATGGAGATACATTCTGGTAAATGCTCCTAGGCTACAAAACTCTATAGCATGTTATTCTACTGAATACTGTAGGCAATTGTAACACAATAATAAGTATTTGTATATCTAAGTAGTTCTAAATATAGAAAAATATAGTAAAAACACAGTATAAAAGATAAAAATGGTCTACCTATATAGGGTATTTACCATGACTGGAACTCTCAGGACTGGAAATTGCTCTGAGTAACTTGTGAGTGAGGGGTGAGTGAATGTGAAGGTCTAGGGCAGTATTGGACACTACTAGAGACTTTATAAACACTGTCCCACAAACCCTCCCCTACTTCCTTTCGAGAAGGTTAGAAATGGTACATCAAAGCTGCCAGTGCTGCTCCATGAACATGGATGTGGGCTGGATTGATTGGAAACACCAAGAGAACTGGCTGGGTAAGGCATAGATCACCCTAACAGTGACTGTCAGAAGGAAGTGAAAGGTGACCTGAAGATTAGTAGGAATAAGAAATCAAGACAGAGAGAAAAAGGAACACAGGGCTTGTCCGTTGCTCCTGAACCACATATCCTTCCATTTTTTAATAGGAAATTTAGTTCCATTGTAATCTTTTAGGATCACCATCCTATATGTGGTCTACCGTTGACCAAAACATTGTTCTGCATCATTATAGGTGGTCAGATACTGTTTGTTGGTTATGGTAGATGACTGTATGTTCTAACTAACACAAACGTAAGGAGCTTGGCTTTGGACCCCAGAATATTTGATTCAGTCTTTTCACTCTCTTACTTGAATCCCTCCAATGGCTGCTCACTGCGATGAAAACAATTTCTAACTTTCCTGGCCATCCCATAAGACTCAATTTGCTCTGGCCCCTGACTTCATCCTCTACTTCCTCACATGCTATTCTCCCGTGTTCGCTTCCTTATAAAACCCTTGCATCTGTTCTCCGACCTTCCTGAAACACTCTTCCCCATCCCGAGCCTGAGCCCCAGCCCACAGAACTTCTTCCTTGTCATCAGTTCACTGTCCACCACCTCAGACAGGTCCTCCTCGGACATCTAATCTAAAAATAAAGCCTCTCCATTGCCACCTCAGAATCACTTTTTCCCTTCACCCTGCTTTACCTTCTTAGTAGCACTCAGCGTAATTGTGCATCAAACTTCCGATTCTTTGCCTCTCGGTATTGTCTGCCCAAATTGGGAATTGAGAGTTTTATCCATCGACTCCATCCCCTTGTTGGTTAACATTTGCCTCCACAGGTGTTAATTCTTTGCCTAATTCTGAAGTGCTTGTGGGCTAAGATATCTCCATGAATAGAAAGCAAAGATGGTAGGTGCACGTTTGAGGTCACACGCTCTCGGTGCCAAGTGATAGAAGCCCTCAGGGAGCAGCTCAACTCAGATGTATGGCCAAGAGGCTGTGAGGGGACACCAGAGGCTTCGGACAACTTCGATATTCCTCCTTGTGCCCCACAGATGTGGAAGAAAGGGACTTAATCTCTAGCACTCTATTCTTCGTGCACAGGGCAGTGCCTGGCCTTAGCTGGTACTCAGCAAATATTAGCTGAATGACTGAATTAAATTCCTTAGCCTTTCATTGTCTCTCTTTTCTCACCTATAATAAAAATCCAATTGATCTTGTGAGGTTATTGTGAGTGTTAATGCAAATAAAACATGGAAGGTGCTCAGCACAGAAAAAGACCACCATAAATTGTAAGGTATTATGATTCAGCTGTGTGATTTTAAAGTAGAGAAAACCACTTAATTCTGCTTGGCTTCAATTTTTAAATAATCATAGCTTTACATTTTTCCAAGGTGGAATAAGAACAAAATGTGATACTAAGGTGGCAGTTTTGTATAGATACACACTGTTATTATCTCTCACCATCATCCTTTCACCTTGCAGGGGTTAGTCGCAGCTGGAAAGGCAAGCAAAATTCCCTGTCCTCATGGGGCTTCTAGTCTATAATATGGGAAGGAGACAATAAACGGAATAGCTGTATTAGGAACTGACCCTGAATTTTTGTGTCCTAGGCAGTCACTGACCTCTGTGGACCCTGTGTTCATAACCTAACGAGGTGATCTGCCAAATGCTTTGGATGCTGATATTTTTTTTAAATAAGCTCAAGTGGAGAAGCTGCCCAGAAAATGAGATTTGCACAAAAACCTGACAGAAGAAGGGAAACAAGCTGAGTATTCTTGTCAAATTACGTTGTTTTGTTTTTTAATTTGGATATGCTTAGCGACGCTGTGGCAGCAAACATCCCAGTGGCTCTAGACATCAAAAGTTTGTTTCCCGCTAGTACTACGTGTCCATTCTACTTTGTCAGGGAGTCGCCTGATGTTGTCCTCACTCAGGGGCAAAGGCTCTACCACTTAGGATGTGATGTTACAGAGGTAGGGAATAGGCAGGGCTGGGGAGTCACTCGTTGGCCATTAAGTGCTCTAACCTGAAAGTGACACACATCGCTTCTGCCGCCATGTACTGACCAACCACATGGCCTTGCCCACCTGCAATGGGGCAAGGAAATATAACCATGCCACACGTAGTAGAGAGGGGAGGAAAACTGGATACAGATAAACAATTTCTGCTACTTTTGATGACTTTTTTCAGCATAAAGTGTCAAAAAACCACTTCCAAAAGATCTTTTATTGTGGGAAATTTCAAACGCAGACCGAACAGGATAGTACAATGAATCCCCTGTCCCCCAGGTACCTGTCACCCTTTGACACACCAATATTTCTAACCACTGAAAAAGTTTGGATTATTCAAAGGAGCTTCATTTATTTATCTAATCTCTTGTGTTGGGTAGTTGGGTATTGCCAAATTATGCCACTATAAATCACATGGCAATAACATCCTTTCTCTTAAGTTGTCGCTTATTTAATTATTTCCATGTGATAAAAATCCTTTGGCCCTTCTAATAACGACTTCCAGACTCACCTTCTTCCCTCAGCTGACTTCCTGGGTCACTGCTCTTTCCCAAGGCAGCACTGGGTCCCGGGGTAAAAGAAAGGACAGGGCAGCAGGAAAAATATCAAAGCAAAATGTTTTTCTACATTCAGCAATACTCTTGACTCGTATGTATTTCAAAGAAAAAATGATTAATACATAATTAATTCAGATGGAATTAAAATATGATTTGTGATTTGAGTTTAGCATCTCTTAAAAGATTATTTAATCTGAAAAATTTTTTTTAAAGCTGCACTTCCCCAAAAAGCTTTCACTCCCTAACAGAAATACTTTTATTAGAGACAGCACTTGGGGTGAGGGCAGCCTTGCAGATGGATAGAAAGACATGAACCCTGGTTTCAGGCACAAGCTCTGCTCTTTATAGCTGTGTGATCTCAGACAAGTTATTTAGCCTCTCTGAGCTTCTAATTTTTTTTTCCCTTTGTAAACTGCCAATTCTAACTCACAGGTGTGTTGTAACATGAAAATAACATGATGTTTATGAAAATATCTATGACTAGAACTGGCATTTGATGGGTGCACAATAAAAAACTTCCTTTCCTTCTTTATTCTTTCTCTCTCTTTCATTTTCAGAGTATACTGAAAACACGATCTTGAATGACAGTGTTCATGTTATAGTTCTTAGCAAGTGTGTGTCTTCTTGAGGACATGTCCAGCAACCAACAAAATTGCTTCAAAATTAGTGTTTTTCCATGACACCAAAACCAAATTTTGGAAAATTCTTTCAGGTAAATCCTTTCTTTGGAAAATTCCCATTCCGTCATTTGCAGCAGCCAAACGCTATTTACCCTAGGACCCAACACCTTTCAATTTGTTATTTTCGATGTTAATAAATGATTTTGTTCATTTCCTGTTTGCCTCTGCTCACCAACCTCCCAGCAGCTGTCACATGCCGGCCTTAAAATAACTGCACTGGTAAACAACTGATTCAAATTATTAGTAGTATATCTGTAATTGTGTTACACAGTCACTCCAACTGGAAATGGGCAGACGTGACTCCTGGCATCCAGCTGTGTGATTTGGTGAATGCAGTGACTAGGTTTAGGAGGACTTTGACAGAAGGATGTCATAAAACTTGCAAGGATGTGTTTAAAGTTAGCAAGAACTGAAGGCTCAATCTTGCTCATGTCGTGTTCTCCAGAGGGCCTGGCACACAGCAAGCACACAGTAGGCATTAGTAAGTGCCTGTGTCAAGTGGATACCAGTGAGGAAGCAAGTGTTCTCTCTCTCCAGATTTAGTTTTGTTCCAACATTTGTTCAAGACCCTTCCTATGTTTTTTTGTTGTTTTTTTGGGGGGGAGGGGGAGTTGGTATTTTTCCATCGTCTGGGTTTCTTTGTTCCCATGGTCAAACTCTTCTTTATGTTTCTGAGGTCACACCTAGTGGAGAGGCTGAGGGAGTTCAGTAAATGTTTGTTGAATGAACAGAAGATACAAAAGATCTTCTGCAAAAGATACAGAGGCCAAACTTTGAAAGTTTTGAGAGAGGCGGGGTGGGGAGTGAAAGAAAGCCTGCCTTTGTCCACAGATACTGATAATGTACGATTTGAAAGTGTCCCCCACAAGGTAGGACAGCAGATCGCATTGTGGTGCACTAAAATTAATACTCATTATTCCTGACTGTCTGATGTTGAAATTTAATGAAGAAAACTCAGAGCAGCATGCAAATCTGGTTTCTCAACAGTGATCTTGGTGACTTGAGTTGTGTTTTTTCATCCTTATTGCTTTCAGATACACATAAATCTTTTTTTCTCTCCATTTTTTTCCATGCGTGTGAAATACGATACCTTCCAGTATTCTTGGGTTCTTTTTGGAATCCAGACTTTTCACTTCCTCCACATCTGCTCTGAAACCAAATATTGATTAATGTGACCTATAAACCTAACCGTTTAAGTGGGGCCAATGACCAAGTCCTAGTCTTGGGGTTTTTAGTTTTTATCATTTTTTTCCAATCTCTCACTTAACTTTCCTTTTTTTTTGTTTTTGGTTTATGAAAAAGATGAAAGGAAAATTATACCAACAGTAAAGTTCTCAACCACATCTGAGGTTTAAATTCCAAGCCTTTTAGCTAACATTAACCCAGACCATCTCAGTAACTTCAAGATAGAATTGTTTCTAACCTTGCCACTTTTGTCCTATAAAAATTACAGTGTGATAGGAAAATACACAATCCCTAAACATTTCCAGAAGGTGGTTCCTATTTCTTTGAAAGGCTCATAAATATGACAAAGAATAGTCAGCAATAAAATAGGGATATCATTCAATGACTCCACAGGATAGAAATATACTTAAAGAAATAATAATGTAACCCTTGAGGTTCTGATATTCTGACTTCAGCTGGTGAAAATGCTGCTATAAAGGATGCTTTCTATGAAGACTAGGAGAGTGACTCCAGTCACAGTATTATTTTTTTTCCAAACAAAGTAGGATATACATAGAGTCCTTGTGTTAGAGAGCCCCAAGGGGTACTATTTACATAGACTACAATGACACTGTAACCCTCTGTACTTTGAGCAAAATGAACACCTGAATGTATGTGTGCAAATGAACGGAGTCGTCCTCAAAGTAGCCACCTCCATAGGAAGGCGTAGTCCAAACATATTGCCTTGTTTACAATTTGGGGATCACCTGAAAGGTCTGCTACATTTTCTGCAATGCCCTTCATAGCTGCAACTAATCCTTTGATGCTGGATTTGACATCTGAAAATATTAAAACATCTTTAGGTATCAAATCTCATATAAATTATAGAACAACCTAGGGCATGTCTTTTTGTTGTTGCTGTTAAAAAGGAAAAGAACTCTGAGGTACTTAGATTAATTTTTCTATGTGACTGAAGTGACTGCGAAAGCTTTTCCCGAGGTGATAGGAGAAGGTAAGGAGCAAAGGAAGCCTTAATAGAAAGTGTGTGGCTTTCTAACAACCTCATTTCGGGGGGAATCAAATTTAATTTGGTTATTTTGTATTTTTTCTAAGTCTCCTTTTGTTAAAATCACATGCAAAATTTAATTGAGTGCTTACATTGCTGCTTCTGTCTCCCCATGAATAAAATGGGAAGAATATGCTCTAAGGAGGCTGTTTCTGATAATGTATGTGTTAGAAGGCTGATCAGTTGCTCTGGAAATTTCAAATGACAGGCTCGATAGACAATTCTCTTGGCCAAACCTCCGTCTTGAGGCAAAGAACTTGATACGCTAGCCCAACCCCACTCCGACTTCATTGACACTAAGTGGTCTACATTCAATTTCACCATTTTACAGAAGGGATCAATTACGAATTAACACAATTCCTAAGAAAGTTGCATTTCACACTTCACCTGTTGCTAACGGACCAATAATTCTGCATAAGGTTTCCAATTGTGAACAAAATAATTAATCAACAACATCTTCCTCTTGATCCTTCTGGTTCGATAATAAATCCAAGAGAGTAATAAGGCTGAGTATTTTATACTTTCCCCCAAACCAGGAAGCCACCCACCTTTAGAAGAAAAAATAATAAACTTTGCAAATCAACAGGTACCTACACACATCAATACTCACTTCTACCAAACAAGAAGCCTCCCTATTTCCTATTTGCTTCTATCGAAAGTACACTCTATTAGGGTTAGTGACAGCCCAGAGGTAGGGCAGGTGGAGGTACGTGTGTCTGTCTTGTGTTGGCCTGCTATTGTCAAGGTGCTCACAGGATCATGGGAGGCAGTGTTGAGTGGTCCCTTTTATGTCTAGACAGATATTCATAATGAAATAGATGTCTGGCTCTTGAGGCCAGCTTCTGAGTCTGGAGGTATTTGGGTTTACAAAGGCCCAAATAAGAATGGATGACATTGTTTTGGGTGAAGCCACAGAGACTAAGAGGAAAAATGAGTAGGCGGTGGGGAGAAGGGAAGGTGATCTGCTGTTGAAAGTTAAAATGTCACCTACAGCAGGAGACTGACTATAATAAGAATGCACTGTGTTAAATCACATTGACCTGGAAAGCATTCTTCAAGTTCAGCTACACCAGACATCCAAATAACCTGTCTTGATCTTCTTAATGACCCCAAATGATTGCAAGTTTTGATGGCTTGTTTTCTTTTGGCATTCTTAGGACCCTTGATTTTAGAAGAAGCTAGAGCAAGTCTCTAGGGGGACACACTATGCAGCCTCCATGACCATTTTATGAATTTCATCACAAGGAAAGCCAGCTGGACAAAGCATGGACTCCTGCTTTTCCTCCCATTTCTCCTGCCTTTCCAGTGTTTCATGCTGTGGAATGACATCTGAAAGGCTATTCTGATGACCCATCCACTCCTCTCTGTTCATAAAAGTGCCTCCTTCATTGCCTGGCCAAATGAACGTCTCTGCTTTACCTAGAAATGAGGGTGTGATAGGCCATAACAAGTTAAAATATGCCTTTGTTTTTTCTTTTCTTTTTTCCTTTTTAAGATTTACTGTCATCTGTCTGCCAGGTGGAACTTATTTGGATAATATAGCACAGATGTACCTTGTTGTACCCAACAGATGAATTCCTGAAAAGCTGCACTTGATAGACTTTTTATAAATTGAATCACATTTTCCTGTAGGCTTGCATTAGAGTAACAGAAGCCATTATCCACATTTGACTGATCTTCAATTGGCAGAGGCCTCTAACACTTGAGCTTCAAGTTTCTCAGCCAAATCTCTATGTCAAGCAGTTAATGATCTGGAAATAATAAGCTCTTATGTGAGCTAGGGGAGCGCTATACTTAAAGAAAATTTGGTTGTATTCCCCTGAAAGTAAAGAATTTTTATTGCATGATGGGAATGTTCACTCATGGAATCTTAGACCATCAGGAGCATTGGAAATGATGAAGCCCGAACTTCTCTTTCAGCAAATGAGGAAACTGAGGCTGTGAATGTTGATTCATCTGTGACAGTATGCAACAATATAATATGAAGCAAAGAAGAGCGATTTTGCGGTTAGCAGCCTTGAATTCAAATGTTTTCTTCCCAGTGTCCTAGATATTTGCCTTTGGGCAAGGATTCATAATGCTCTGAACATAGTTTCCTCATCTTTAGGACAGAGATGGTCAGGATAAATGGTGATGGAAGGAGACTTGACTTGGGGTGCTGAACACACAATACAATATACAGATGATGTATTATAGACTTGTACCTCTGAAACCTATATAAGTTTATTAACCAATGCCACCCCAATAAATTCAATACAAAAAAGACAGAGATGGTCTTACCTACCTTGTAGGGCTATTGTAAAAATTAAATGAGGTAACGTATATAAAATAATGCAGTGCCTAGAACGTATTAAGGGTTTGATCACAGTTTGCCTTCTCTTCTCCTCTGTTGCCCCTTTTTTTGATTTTTAAAATAACATTTAAAAAATGTATTTCTTTTAAAATTTCAAAATGCGCCTTGGCTGGTGTGACTCAGTGGATTGATTGCTGGCCTGTGAACCAAAGGGTCACTGGTTCAATTCCCAGTCAGGGCACATATCTGGGTTGTGGGCCAGGTCCCCAGTGGGGGGTGCTTGAGAGGCAACCACACATTGATGTTTCCCTCTCTTTCTCCCTCCCTTCCCCTCTCTCTAAAAATAAATAAATAAAATTTTTAAAACAATAAATAAAGTTGCAAAATGCTTGTTACTGAAATTTACAGAAAGTCAAAGAAGATAGAATAAAAAGCAAATTGTCCCTTTTTATCCTCCCACATGCCAAACACCGTTCCCCAAACCTCTTTCTAAAGAAAAGCACTGCTAACAGTTTGATTTGCTTCGTATCCCTCCAGAATTTTTTCTTTACCATCTTTTCAGGTGAAACACATCCTGTGCTAAAGGCCTTATTAGAAACTCCAAGAAGTTTTTGTGTCAGTCCACTATTACCATAAAAATGCTGTGTAACAGAACAACCACAAAATCACAGTGGCATACAGTCATTAGTATTCATTTTTCATTCATGCATCTGCAGATCAGCTGGGTGGCTCTGATGATGTCAGCTGACTTTGCTGGGCTTTGTTCTGGGCAGAAAGTTCCAGCTCAGTTCTGCTCCATGGGTAGGGTTTGGTTCTAGGTTCGGTTCAGTTCTGCTGCATGTTTCTCATTCTTCTGGGACCACCAGGGCACATGGGACTTGTTCTTTTCATAACAGAAGTTTCAATGATGAGTGGTTGCATGTGATGTCTCTTGAGGATGCTTGCAACGGGTTCTCTGTTACTTTGGCCCAAATTCCATTGGCCAAAACAAGCCACAGAGCCAAGCCCACCAAAAGTGGGTAGGGAAGTAACTCCATCTCTGAGGAGAGGAACTGACAAGTCACAGGGCAAACAGCATGGCTAGGGAGAGGAGCAAACGATTGGGAATGATAACACAGTCCCCTGTAGCCACGGCAAGGGCAAGTCCACTCAAAGGCAGAGCATGTCCCTCCTCTCCCCGAAGCTAGACTCTAAACTCCTGGTGGCCAAGGACCATGATTGTTTTGTTTCTTGCTCTACTTCCAAAGTCAAATTTGGAGCTTGGGAAAAAAAAAAAAAGGTATTCGGTAACTATTTGTTGAATGAATATCAAGAATCCTGGTCCAGGAGAGTCCAGGAAACAGATAGCATGAATATTAACTGAAAATGTTCACTTGTGTGTATTTGTGAAGTTGTCTCTTTTCCTCCAGAGCTCAACACGCATTTGTCAAAATGTGAGTTGGCAGTGAGGATTCAGAGCAGACCAGAGGTTCTGGAGTTGGCCCTCTGTCAGTCAGCAGTAATTTTTATGCCAATGTAAACCTTTGCTTAATTGCTCTGGCCTGACTATCTGAGAATGGCAAGCCCGTCAGTAACATGTGGAAATATAGAATGCACCCACAGCCTGCCTTTAAATGTCAGCAGCATGGCTGGGCTATTGGCCTGGAATTTAGATATGGTTCCCAACCCAATTGTCCTTTATAATTTGTTGTGTTAACAGACAGTGATGGTAAAGGGAACACTTTGGGGTCACCTGAAGGGCGACTAACCCATGGAAGCTGTGGAAAGGACTTGTTCCTGAGTGGGGAGGAGGGGTGGCTGAGCAGGGAAGCTGGAAGCTGGTGCCTCTGGTCTAGCACAAGGTGTTGGGATCCCACAGAACTTCCTTGATGCACGTCAATTCCCTTTAGGTTTACCTCCGGGCCATCTATTCCTCCCTGTGTGTTACTTAACGTTATCTTTCAGATAATCATAGTGTATTTATATAATTAGCCTAATTGTAGGAAATTGTGTGCCGGCACTGTGTAATTATGCAGCACGGCGGTACAATCTGTAGGCAAGAGACACTGTGCATGCGAAACGGCCACTTGATCCTTTTTCCCATTCAGGGATTGTTTTTTTTTTTTTCCTTTCAAGGTGCCAGAAAGGAAGAACAGGCCTCTTTGTAAATCCATTATCTGCAAAACAAGGCCCCTGACAAACACGCTTGCAGGAAAACAAGGGCTTTGTAAAGAGCCTTGTGTTTGGCACTGGAAGTCAAAACCATGTGCCACAGGAATGCTGTGTTGTCTCTGGAACTGGCAAAGACTTTCCTCCCTACACTGAGCAGCCAGGGGGCGAACTGCAATCCTGTGGCTGATTCCCTCACTGTCCCACTGAGGGCGATTTTGAATTGAGGTCCTGCATATGCTATCCTTAACACAGGCTAGTTAGCATGAGTTTGGGGGTTGGTGGGAAGGCCCCTTCTTGCACAGAACATCTCTGCAATCAGCCCGGCCACAAATGCCGCTGTCCAGGCCTCAGTGTGGTCACAATAGGGGCCATGTGTTGGGCATTTTAATCCTGCCAGTCCAGGTTCTGTCCTGCACACACATTGTCTTACCAAACCTGAACATCCTCCCCAAAGGGTAGGTACTATTGTCATTCATATTTTCCAGATGAGGAAGCTGCGGCTCCCAAAGCAGGGGTCCCATCACCTGCAAGTAGCTTCCCAGCAACATGAATCCACATTCTCTGGGGCCCAGAGCCCTTGCTCATACCATTCTTTTGGGTTGAAGGACCGCCCAGTAGTGCACATTTATTTTATTTATTTATCTTTTTTAGTATCTGCCACAATTTTAAATTTTATTCTTTATTTTCTTTCCAGTTAATCTTTATTGTGTGTTTTTTTTTCCCATTACCCTTTCGTCCCCTTATACCTCCCTCCCCCCCCAATCACCACACTGCTGCTCAGGTCCACAGGTTCAGTGAGCAATGAAGTATGCTTACTTCATTGTCTGCTTGAGCGGTAGGGTGAGGCTTAAAGATGCGCTGGCATAAGAGCGCTGCACACAGCTGAAAGGACGTAAGGGCACCGGTGACCACTAGGTGGAAGCCGGAAAAAAGGATGAAGATGATGTGTTGAAAGGGGGAGGGAGGTGTAGAAAATCAGTTGTACCACTGACCAGACTTGGTGTTGTATATGTAAGATAGAATCGTAGACTTCACCAGAAAGTCAGCTTCACTGGGGCGGCACACTTCTGTCAATGGCACCAACTCTCGGGGAAATTTTGGCGCTCCAAGAAATGCTCAGTAGATACTAGTTGAATGAATGAAACTCTTGGGTAAGTAGCAAACTGGGATGCCTATAGTCCAAGTGGTTATGAAAATAAATGGTGTTGGCCAGATTAAAAATAAATGCAGAATAGGCCCAGAGCATGTGTGTGACTTCCCAAAGTCACAAACATAGTGAGTAGCAGAACTGTTCATAGCGCCCAGGTGTCCTGATGGCTGTCCAGTGTTTTTTCCATTACCACAGCTACTCAAGCTCTCAGGTGTGTATTTATTGCATCCACAATCACAGATTTGTTGATTAATCTATTGCTCTCATTCTACAATGGGGAAACCAAGACCCAGAGAAAGAAAGGAACTTTCCCAGGATCATGGGGCAGAGCAGTGGTCTAGCCAATTGTTCCGGCCGTTAGCTGAAGGCTCTTTTCATTCATGCGCGAGGCCCCGTACAAAGCCCGAAAGCACCCTGGCTGGATATGAGCAGCCGGAAGCCCTGCGAGCAATCGCTAGGCTGCTCTCCTACGTGAAAATCGGGACATACGTTTAATCATAAATGCAGAACTAAAACACTGCTAAGACATAAACTGGATTTATATTAAAGACGGTTTCCTCATGATATCAGAGAATATTAGATCTTGAAGGGCTGTTAGAGAACAAAGAATCCACCACCTTGGCATTACGGAAGAGAAAACTGAGGCCCAAAGGAATTAATGATGAATATTTTTGTCACTTACATAATTGTATGCACTGTCCCTTCAGTGTCAGTCAGAAGCCAGGGAAGGTGAGACAAAGAACAGAAACCTGGTGGACTGAAGTAAGTTCTTAACCCCTGCAATGAGCAATTCTTTCCCACTCACAAATGTCCCTTTCCTCTGGAGCATTTAGGAAAGGTGATCACCAGCACAGATGGAATGAGGTTTCATAAAGGGACTCAGAATAGATGATGCTTAGATATCTTTATTTCTGTATGAAGGAACAAAGCATTTGTCCTCATAATAGAAGATGCTCTTCGATGTTTAAGAGAAGAGAATCATTCCAGGAAAGCAGAGCCTTGAACTAAACTTTGAGAAAAAAAATTAGGGAAGGAGGCAAATGCATGGCAGGTGCTCCTGCAAACCCTCTTATATCATAAAATGGTCAACAGGGAGTCTCCAAAGGTGAGACCTGGGGTGGAAGGATAGGGCCACTCAGGAGCTGATAGGACCAGCAGGTACATAAAAGAAGGAAATAGAGAGAGCTGGGCTCATCTCATCATCAGAGCCAGTGATGTTAGCAGTATCAACATTTTTCTCCCAAGAGATGCTAGATGCTTGATTTTTAAAAGTTCGGAACTAATTAAGTTTTTTTAAAATGCAGTGTAGGACAAAAAACAAAAATGACATCCCACATCTGAGGTCAGAGTGGGCTGCTGGCTTGCCACGCTAGAGTCTTGCTTTTAGAGCTTAGCTGAGCTGACCAATTAGAGCAGAGGCCGCACCCTTGGGTGGCTAAGATGGAACAAAAGAACAATATGTGTGGGAGGTGCGTTTGGAGCCTCTGTAGACAGTCAAATTGTTTTGAAGATCTAACTCTTCTTTCCGTCCAAGAAGAAAATATAATATCTGTACTGAAGACAATGTTGTTAACAAAGAGCTCTGGCTTAGGAGACAGGAGTTCTAGCATTGGTGCCTCCAGTTTTTGGTTGAATGATCTTGGGCAAATCATTTCCCTCTCTGACCCTGCGATCTATAAAGTGAGGACCTCACCCTACCTTAACTACCTCACAAGTGTATTGGTGACCAAAATAAGATCATTTTGTAAAAGTACTTTGTAATCTGTAACATGCTATGCAAATAAGCAGGAGCCTTAAAAGTCTTTGAATCAATTATTTACATGAGAAAATGGTGATGTAATAGAAAAAGCACAGATTGTGAGCCAAGGAGAAGATGGGTTCAAGTTCTGGATTCCGCACCGCCAGCTGAAGGACTTTGATCAATGTTTCCCTATTTTGAGGCTCAGTTTCCTTAACAACAAAATGGAGTAATAGTGTTTTTCTATTTCATGAGAAGTAAATCAAACTATACATGTGAATAGTGCACATAGCATAGGTGCTTAATAAATATTATTTCCTTTCTAAATATATAATTAGAATTCATTGACTCAGAAGTGCATGGCATTATAAAAGAGAATTAATAATTTGTGACTTTCCCTATTCTAATAAAGATGTGATGTTGAACAAATTGAGAACAAGAGGTTTAGAAGCTGTTTTTAAAATTCTGAAAAAGAAATAAAAGGAAGTAGAAGACTGCTGAAGGGAGTCAGTGAGGGAAAACTTTAGCCAGGAAGTGACATTTAACTAGGTCACTTGAGCACGAAAAGGCACATGGGAGGCTTACAGTGCGTGATGGGAATGAACCTTCGAAGCAGAAGGACAGCATGGGCAAGCCCCTGGAAGAGAGGTAGAGCGGGCTAAATCCACGAAAGAGCATGGTGGGGCATCTGAAGGCATAGACCTGAGGTTGTGGAAAAAGAGGAGAAATAAACAGAAAGATAGGCAAGACTAGTTTGTATTTCTCAGGAGTTTGCTTTATTCTGTAGACCATGGGATACCATCCAAAGGTTGGACTCAGGGAAGAAACATGGTCAGACTCACTTTGTAGATACAACTTTCTGGTTGGAGCATGGAGGATGGATGGGTAAGGAGCTATATCAGCAGCAGAGAGACCTGTTAGGATGTAGGTGAACTAGGATCTTGGCAGTGGGGAGGGGATGGAGTCAGAGAAGACTTGATAAACATCTCAAAAGTTAATCATACATTTGGACTATACTTCTGTAATATAGAGAAATTTTTGTACATTATTTCTGGGGGCAACATATCCTTCCCCAACTCGACTTTCTTTTAAAACCGTTATTCCGGTCAATGAAGAGGAATGTAAGAAGCTTTAATTGGCTCTGTTAATAGACCAATTTTTATTATTAAGATGGTTGATTAGGGAGACTAGCAGTAATACATCCCATGTTACTTTTGTCTGTCTCTCCTTCAAGTAGCTTCTTTTGAAATAACTGTATGTGATTTTAATATGTTCCATCATTCTAAAATAAAGTCAAAGTGGTTTTGTTTTACTATGAAACTTAAAGCAATCAGGCATCATTAGTAATACCAAAAGGAATTGTATTGAAGTTAAAATTCAAATGTTACCATCTGTTCTGGTCCCAGGCTTTAATGAAATTTCCAAACTTTCAAGTGAAGAAATATCAAACTTAGAGTGGAAGTACCCTGAATGAATAAAATAACTATGTCTCCTTGGTAATTCTGGAAGAGAATGGGTATAAATTCCATCTTCAGAGAGTGATACAAGGAAAAGAGATAAAGAGATTTACTACTCTGGGTATCTGAAGGGCTCCATTTAAAGTTGGTCTGTACCACATAAATTAATTTTGTTTTAGAGGAAATAACTTTGCCCACCTAGTTCTTAGGTTCCATTACCTACACTGTAGCAATGAGAACCCAATACAAATAAGGTGGCCCAATGGGGTAATTCAAGAAGGTATATTGAAGGGATTATTACAAGGGTTTAGAACAGGACAAGGGAAACCAACCATGCATGGTGAAGAACCTTGCTTCTAGTAACCACCTGGGCCCTGGAAGCCATTTCCTTCCCTAGGTCCAAAGGAGCAGGAAATGAGGTGGAACTTGGACAGGGATATCATCCCAGGAAAGGGTCATAGGATAAAAGCCAGGACCTTGGTAGAAAAACATAGCTACTGTCAACCTGTAGTCTGATGGAATGGGGACTGGGGGAATAAATGCTCCAAGTTCATGCTTTTCTCTTCCAGCCCACCACTCGTGGCTTCCTGTGGTACCTCCCATTGGCCAAACCCAACTGGAAGCCAGCATATGGGGGATCCTGATGATATAGTTCATGGGGATCAGCCTCCCTGAGTAGAAGGCTGATGGTGGAGAGCATAGAATGGCTCAGCAGGGGCAAACGTAGAATATCCAGTGTTCAGAACTCATGAGTTGGTGATATCAGACGTGCTGAGGAGGTGGTTGATATACTAAAGAGGGTGGGTCTGGAGTTGGTCTGTATTCCTCGGCTTCACCTTTCATTACTTTATTAGCATAGGAGATCTTCTCATATATGAAAAATTTTTAAAAGAACCTATCTACTAGTGTTAGTTAGAGAATGAGATGAGATACTGAGTGCAGGGGGCTTAGCATAGTAACTGGCCTGCGGAGTGGATTTGCAAGCCTCTGTTCCATTCTTCGTGCTCTTGGATTGGAAGGACAAGGGTGTCAAGATATTGCTAAGGGATATTTTAGATAAACATATCCTTTGAGATCCAGATCACAATCTGATAAACAAAAAGAAATACCAAATAAACAAACAAAATCGTGGAGGGTTAATCTCACATTAATGGGATATTTAAGAAAAAACTTTTGTGAGCCCCATGGAAAAACTTCACTTTTTTAATCTTATTTTACCTAACCTACCTGAATGACAGATTTGCAAAAGAGAATTAGAGAGGACATTTGCTAAATGAATTAATTATTTGAGAACTTATTATATACCAAGAACTGCAATAGTTGTCTTGCAACCACTACTTCATTTAATCCTCACAAAAAGCCCCTGTGAGGTTAAGTATTAGTATCACCCTTGCATAAAGGGTAATGTACTCCATATCATAAGGTAACTTCTCCATGGTCACAGGTAACAACAAGAACTGGAGGAACTGGGATTCAGATGCAGGTCAGCCTGACTTCAAATCCTCGCCCTTTCCTCTATCATGATGTCCAATCAGAAAACACCCAGCTAACCCAAACACATAAACGCTATGATGCCTATAAGGTATAATTGTTTTCAGAATCACCTTCTATTATTTATCCAATAAGCTCTTTCATTCATCCAATAAGTTCCCTCACATCTTTTGATCACCAAGTCTGGGAGCAGTGAGTCGTGGGGGAAGAGCACAGCCTTTTGCATGAGACAGAATCTGAATTTTGAATTCACCAATTTCAGCTTTTCCTCCTTGGAGAAGTCACTAGGCTTTAATAACTTCTTTGTTATTGTTATTGAACCTTAGTTCTTCCCTATACAATGAGATAAAAATAGCTACCTGAGAGGATAGTTGTAAGAACTGAACCAAATAATGCATGGAAAAGAATTCATTACAGTCCCCAGCACAAACGTTAGGAAGAGGAAATATTAGATTCAAAACTTCCTTCAGTTCAAAAAAGATCAGTTCTTCAGAAGAATCCTGATGTTATAGTAATGGCCTCTCCCATAGACACAATGAGTTGGTATAATTAATTGACACTTACGGTATTTGAGACTAAGCAATAAATGCCTTTCTAGGTGCTAGAATCTGGGAGTGCATTTGGGTTAGTTAGTGTATTGTTTCCTTATCACTCTTTAGGGCAATATGAGTCTTACTTTGGACGCTCGCCTCTTAGTCTTTTCCTAGCATAACATGTTCTGAAGGAAAACTAGAGCTGATCTATATGTCCCCCAGGAGAATGTAATCTCCACAGGGACAAGGGCTTTGCTCTTTCTTGTTTTCTACCTTACCTCCAGCTTCTAGCTCAAAATAGACACTCAATTCTTTGTTGTGAAGGGATGAAAAACTTAGTTTGAAAAAAATGTACTAAGAAATCAAGACACCTGTTGGAACCATAGCAGTTGAGAATTTCTTATTTACCTTTCCAAAAATGTATGTTGAATTTTTTTACACTTTTCTTTAGGAGTTTGAGAAGCTACGTCCAGAGATAATGAGTCTTTCTGAAATTGTTTCCGAAACTTTGACCCTGACCCACATCAAAGGTGTGCTTGTGGACGTGCCATCTGGGAGGCAGAGACCTGGGCCTGGGCTCTGGGGCCACAGCTCCCCAGGGGAGGAGAGCTAAGCGTTGCTCGATGTGTGAGGATGCCAGTGTCTGCTGGCTGCAGCCCGAGGGAAGTGTCCTGGCTGAATAGCTGGAGCATGCCTCTCTCTGGGCTCTCAAACTGTCTTCCTTTTGTGAAGGTTATATTTTAAGGTTTACTAAAGATTAAATTCTGTTTCACCTGAATTGATAGCTTAAAAGCTTAAAATCTTGCTCTTTGTTTTTAGTCTAGTTTATGATAAAAAAAAAAAAGATTGGATTCAGGTGGATGGATTTGGTTACCAATTCATCAAATTACAGGTATTCATTGCAAGTTACTACACCTTAGCATCTGATACCCTTAAGATGTTTAAATAGACACTATCTCATTTCTCCAGGGGGTTAGCATTCCATAGCAAATGTATTTTCTAACTAGTTACTTCCCCGATAAGCAGCATCAGAAGGATATTTAATCAGAGTCATTTTATTTTTATTTTAATAACATAAAAATATGCTTGAAAGGTCCTCAAAGCAAAAAGAATCCACTGATAAATCCCCGCCCTATGTTTTTCTTATGTCATATTTCCTTCTAAAATTTGTGCTTACACCAATATTTTACATAATTAAAAATCATCCTCTTATAGACGTTACTTCTTTCTCCCTAATCTTATGCTATAAATATCTTTTTGGATCTTATGCATACCTTAATTTACTTATGCATTCCCCATATTGGACAAGTAAGCTGTTTCTGGTTCTTCAGCTTCAACAGATGAAAGTAGAAAGAGCTTGTTAATTCAAAGTTTTAAAAATTATTCTGTTAAACTACTTTCAAAGCCTAAATACACAGAAGAGAAATTGATATACCAAATGAGAAAGATTTGAAATTTTATAGCGCTCTGATTGTTAGTGTTATGCCGCTCATCTGGCTGTCCAGGTAGTTGTCCATTTCTCCCTCATGGCTCCATTTGCACGCTATGCGTAGGCGTGACTCAGGCTGAAAATGTATGTCATTGGGTACTCATTTTTAGTGTTTTCCCATATCTGGTTTGCATGAGTGAGAAATGCATTGTTGTCGAGGTAAGCCTCACATGTTACGTCAGAATAACCTAGTCTATGCTGACTGATACACATGTAAATTTATATGAAGAAGCTCTCACAGTGGGAGCTTCTTCAAAGTGGAGAAGCTCCTCAAAGTGGAGGATGGAGGAATATTAACATTGTTAATGACACTCAGTATGTGTATTCATTGGCTAGTGCTTCAAGCGTGTTGTATAAAAACACTCCAAAAACCAGTGACATAACACAATGATCATGTAATCTCATGGATCTGCTGGTTGGCACATGTAAGTTGGATTCAACTGGGCTGACTCTATGTGTCTCTCATTCAGGTCCCAACAGCAGCAGGTTAACTTAGGCACGTGCCTAATGAAGATGGTAAAAACATCAGAGGTCACACCCAACTACACAAGCACATTTCATGTCCCCATTTCAATCATTCTTGCTAACCCCATTAGTCAAGCAAACACACATGCTGAGCTGAAAGTCAAGGAGAGGGGTGTGTGCTCTTAGAGGGAGGGGTGAGGAGAAGGAGTGAAGAGCTGGGACAGCTGAACCAATCTACCAAAATATGTATTGCAATATTACTCACCAAAGATTGTACCAAAATGCTTTTCTGCTAAATGCAGGGGTTGAATGCTCCCACAACCTCAGTGGCCCTAGATATCATCATTGATGTTTCCTTCTTGCTAATTTAAAAATATTTCCATTACCTTTATTTCTTTAAACAGCATAAAGAGAAACACTTTCCCCTTGCTTGAGAATATTCACTTGTACTTCAATAGAGATCATTCTAGAATTTAAAAAATGACATTTTCTTTTCTAAACTTTGTCCTCATAGCTGGATGTTTTAAATGTTACAGTTATACAGTGGGAGAATTGCAGCTTTTCTTACTGCTGGACCCATGTGTGGCCACAAACCCTGTTCAAAGATTCCTTGCAACATCTTAGGAACTGATGTCATTGAGAAATGATGTCTAGGTGGGATATTTGACCCGGCATGGCTACTTAGCTCTGAGTTCGAAGCAAAATTCATAACCCTCATCTTTGTAGAGACCTCGATAGTGCCTGACTTGTTGTGGAATGGAATAAAATGGTGTGATCTGTGCTATGTTGGCTTTGATGAAGGTTAGAAAAAATGTATTTGGGTTATTAGAACACCAGTTCTCACTCATTTACCTGCAGTAATTGTTATCAAGTTCCAAGTGCTGTAGTATGAGAACTACTTTTAACTCTAGTGGAGAACTCCATTTCCCTACAACATTCTGCTTCTTCCCCATAAGCTCTCCCTATAGTGTTCGGTGAAGACCATTATAAGCATCCAAGTGTGAACCTAGTTCACCTTGTGGTATTAGATAGTGCTTTCCTCTTAGCGACATAGAAATCTCCAGTTTGTTCACTTCCCTGACATCTAGACTCATATTTAGTTATATACCTGATAATTTGACTTGAATATCTAATAGAAATTTTAAACTTATGTCAAATATCGGGCTCTTAGCTTTTCCCATACCAGTAAATGACAGCTCCATTCTTCCATTTGCTCAGGATGGGAACCTTGGGGCCATATTCCACTCTACACCTTCCCTCACATCCCATGTTTAATCCAATATCAAATACTTGAAGCTTTTCCTTCATAATATAAGCAGAATCTGACCACTCACCATTACAACCACGGCTACTACCCAGAACCAATTACAATTATTTCTCACCTAAAATAGCCTCCAAAGGAATCTCCTGGCTTTCATTCTTGGGTGCTCCAACCGTGTTCTTTCTAAAACCTAAATCAGATCATGCCAATCTTTGCTCAAATTCATTCACCAGCTTTCCACTTCACTCTGATTGAAAGCAAAAATGTTTACAATGGAGAGAGATGTTATCTGTCTCCCTCTCCCATTGCTTAGACAACATCTCTGACTTCCTCATTGTTAGCATTTCTCTAAACATATTTCCTCCCGGTGGTCTGTGAGCATTTCAGGAGTGATTCTACCTCAAGGCTTTTCGATCTTGCTTCTTCTTTGCCTTCCCTTATCTGTTCTCCCACATGCATCCTTCTTTTCCTTGAGACCTTACTTAACCATTTATGTTTCTTACCCTACTTTACTTTTATCCAAAGCACTTATCTGACACATTATGTATTCACTTGTTCATTGTCTGTCTCCCTGACTAGATTGTCAGCCCCATGTGGGCAAGGACTTTGTTGTGTTCACTACTACAGCTGCAGTTCCTAGCTCTGGTGTATAGTACACACTCAGTTAATAATTAATCAAAAGAACAGTGAGTTAATACATTAACCTCCTTCGATGAAATCTACTCTCTGAACGTTCAGTTCTTCTGACACAAGCCTATGGAAATTACTTGGTTGGCCCCATACACTGATAAGATGCAAATCATAGCTCAGTTAAGTTCCTGTTCAGATGGATTCCATTACTCACATCTGCATATGAGGTGGCATATGGCCTGCTTTGCAGGTATTTGAAGTGTCCACTCACTCAGAAACAACATTTCTCTCTCCTACCTTCTTGAAGTCTACTAATTTCTTTATGACTAATGGAAGTTAGAACTTTTTTCTAAAGTTCCCTGTTGTATAAAGTACCATAATAAAGTCAATGAGTTAGCATTGAAAACATTGCTAAGAAGATACTTTAATAGCCATCTGCCCACACAGTGACCATGACAAAATGATTGAAGGAATACTGGAAAGCAACTAAAAGTCCTTGAGCTAAAATATGACTGGAAAGAACACATGTCCAACGTGAACATGTGGACGAAGGAATATACGAATCATCAACTAGCTTATTGTATGGCTGCTTTTTCATATGAGAAATGTCTATGATGTTTTAAACCTTATGGTGTTGACCAAGGATCCTCTTTTTCTACCCTGCCCCACCCTTCATCCTCCAAGTCTATGTCCTCCAAAATCGTATTCTCTCTTTCGCCTCCAAGCTTTTGTTTCTGCTCTTTGCCCTGCCTGAATACTCATGCTTTACTCTCTACCTCACTCCTAAACATCCTTTAGGTCTCAGCCTAGACATCATTTCCCATGCACATAGGAGCACTAAACACAGGACCTCCTTCCAGGTGGGTGGGGCTGTGAATGGGTTTGGCTAAGTCGTGGCCTGAAGTAACATGTCACTTCCAAGCTATAGCATTTCATGGGTAGTTCAAGATTCTGCTGAGCTGTATTCCCTCTGTCATTGTTGGTTGCTCCATTAGCTTAGCTCCCTTGTCAGCTTGCGGTAGAGCTGTAGCATGAGTGAGAAACAAACCCTTGCTGTCTTAAGCCATTAACATTTGCATATTTTTGACCACAGCATAACATGGTCTACCTTGGCTGATTCATATAACTATGTGCTCACCCTATGTCCCTCCATAGCATTGTGGACTTTTCCCATTCTTTACAGTTACTACCTCTTTACTAACTAGGCCATGAGTATGTCCACAGGTGTCCCATTATATCCTCAGCCTCCAGGAGGACCAATAGTAGGGAGCCAGGCAAAGGGATGGAAGGCTGAGACAGAAAGCTGAGAAATGAGCCAGGTCACCGAGTTCCTAGATCCAGGTTCCCTGCAGCAAGAATGAGGTGAGAGAAATCAAAAGCCTTCTGCCCATGGCCTGAGCTCCTCTAAAGCAGACAAGCAGAGGCTGGTAGCACCCCGAGGTGGGACACCCAACCAACCAGCAGCAAAGAGCTCCTGAGCCACATTTTTCCTCAACATCCTTAGGCTCTCGGGTAAGACACCAACAGCCTCAGTTTGACCAAGTGTGGCTGGCTTTTTACTGTAGCAGTATGACAGGAAATGACAGTGCTGTAACCTTTGTCTGCATATATATTTTAAAAAGAACAGATTTTTGCAGGCACACAGGTATTCAATTTAATCCTAGCTTACCAGCTAACTACTTAGGAAAGTTTACTCAGCCTCTCCGAATCTTAGTTCGTTCCGTTGTAATGCGGTAGTACCAGTACCTAACTCTCTCGGGTTTTATACATCTAAAATAGACAATGATATAACCCATTTAGCATAGTGCCTCACCTATGGTAAGCACAAAACAAATGGTAGCTCTGTAAGCTGAAAGTATGCTGACATAGGAAATGTGGTTTGTTCTTGTTTATAGCATAAACAAGATGCATAACTGAGTGTAACAGCTACTCTCCAATGACGGCTTCCACCAAGCTGCTCTGACAATATTCACACTCTTGTAAAGTCCCTCCTTGAATATCGGTTGGGCCCCTATGACTTTAACCAGTAGAATGCAGTAGAAATGACGCTTTGCCATTTCTGCACCTAAGCTTTAAGGACCAACAGTTTCTATCTCGGGGAGCACTGGTCACTACATAAATTGAGCTACCCAGCTGAAGAGATCATATGGAAACTCTGTGCAGAAGGGTGAGAACCTGAGACTATATGGAGAGATGGGCCTACCTGCCTTAGGGTCCTAACTGAGCTCAGTGTTCCAGACGTCCCTGCCAAGGTGCCAGATATGGGAATGAGTTATCTTGGATATTGCAAATGACTTCAG
Source organism: Mormoops blainvillei (assembly GCA_004026545.1). Lineage (NCBI taxonomy): Eukaryota > Metazoa > Chordata > Mammalia > Chiroptera > Mormoopidae > Mormoops > Mormoops blainvillei. Next base: position 73,562 of record PVJD01002775.1, read on the forward strand.
TCCCAGCCACCATTTGATTTAAGTCACTACATTTTGAAGTGGCCTGTTTTGTTCCCCTGCAACAGATGATTAAAACACTGAGGAATCTAAAATTCAATTATTAGGAGCCGGGCTTCCTCTTGGCTCCATGCCTGATCTTGGATGAAGACAAGGTGATACATGTGGGCACGTTCCAGTGCTGGATCCACACCTGCCGACGCATTAGCAGGTCTGACTAATTCGCCAAAGCCTCCACCTGGTCTGCTAACTTGAACCCTGTACAATTGGAGCCAGTTGCCTCTTCAAGGTCAATAGGTGGGCGCTCAGTAAAATGGGTTTCAGCTGAAGTTTGCAGCTCCTGTTCTCCGCCTGAAAAGTAATCCTGTGATCCTATCCTGAGTTTAGCAGCCCTGGGACGTGAGAAGCAGGAGAGAGGTTAGGGGGATGTCACAGATTGTTCCTGTCTCGCGACTGGACAGTAAACCTGAGACTGAGGGACCTTGTTGAGATGAAAACCAAGTTGTAAACTAGGACCCTCCGGCCGATATTGGATTTCAGCCCTCAGACAGAAGGGTGAGTGTTATTGGTGTTCAGCCCTTTCTGAATGGCTTCAGAAGCCTGTGTTGCTGAAAAGATAGTCCGGGAGCTATTATATTCATTGGGCAGCAATTAGACTAAAAGTGCCAGAGAACCAGACGCCCAGAGTTTGCTCCTGTTGGGGCAGGTTTAATTTCATCAGGCGTCACAGGGTCGCTCAGAAAAAAGATGGAAGGCGGCTGGTGCCTGTAGCAGGGGCTGGGAGAGAAGCCGGAGGGCTCCCATCTTGGCCTCTGAAAGGTCCCCCTTCAATAGGTGTCCCCTCCTACCCCAGCACTCTGCATGGTGGTCATCAGCCAATGAGACAAGCTGTGCATGTAGAGACAGACTGATGGGCAAGCTTTACAAAAGCTGGATCTCAGGTTCTAAAGGGTCGAACGCGGAAATGGGGGAAGTTGCCTTCAGTAATTTTGGGTGGGACAGAGAAGCACTAAAACATAGCTTGATGGTTTCATAAGTTTATTCTGACATCAGTCGTCATTAATTAAGCCCTACTTCTGCCCATAGAAGGCGTGTGACCTTGGGTGGGTTATATAACTAACCTCTCTGGGTCTTTATTTTCTCATCTGTCCAATGGTCATAATAGTACCAACTTCATAACTTATTAATGAGAGGGTTAAATGAGATAACCCATGTCAAGCACTAGCATGAGGCATGCAAACATTAAGCACTCAATAGATGGTAGTTGTTTATCCTGACAGTACTTACTAGGTGTCCCATCTACCCTCCCCCTGCCATCCCCTCGGAAGAATCCTAGTCATTTCCCCTAATCCAGGGAACAATTCCTGATCTCCACTGCCTTGGAAAGAATTGGCCATTTTCTCTTCAATGCCTTGGATTCACCTCTATTATTGTACTTCTCACTCAGTCTTATAATGGTTTTATGGTAGCACTTACCTTGTGTTATGGACTATTCTAAACACTTCACCTGTATTAAGTCATTTAACCCTTGCAACAATAACACATAAGGTAGGACTAACATCATACCTCCCCCTATACAGGTGAACTAACTGCGTTCGGAAATCTGCCCAAGGTCATACAGTAAAGGCTGGAGCAGAGATTCCACCCATGGCTCTGACTCCACAGCCCACAGTGTGGGCCGCCTCCACTTCTTCACATTTCTTCCCATCCATCTCCCCTGTTAGACTGAGGGTGGGGATGGTTTTCCTCATTTTGCTGTTGTCGACGCTTGATGCAGCACCTGAAGGGGGGTTTGTTGAATTTTACAGTTAAACCTTGGTTCTTGAACAATTCATTTCTTGACCAAGTTGTTTACATAAAAAAAGTCTCGGTTGTCAAATAAAACTTTGATTCTTGACTCAACAACACTTTCATGCTGATACCTGTATTTCTAATGGAGAACAAATGATTCAATTTTTTAACAAATCACTTCTCAAACAGGTTTCTGGAACAAATTAAGTTCAGGAAGCGAGGTTCCACTATAATGGCATTCGGTCCGAACTAAGGCTCATCTCTGACCAGTGTCAAGAACTGTCTTCAATCCAGCCTGGATCTTGGAGTTTGGATGAGTTGTTAGTATTGCTTTTTCCCCAAATGGTATCCCTGATGTGTTGTCCTAACCCCAAATTTTGACAAGAGGGAAGAGTATACATCCTCTCACTATTGCATAAGTTAGAATATAAAAACTGGATGAATCCATTCCTTCAGGAGCTCCAGGGGATCATTTCTGGGGGAGTTGATGTATGTAAGTAGTAATGGGTGAAAAAACCAGGTCTTCTTCCTCACTGAAGCAGTCCCTCCCTTTCCGAGAGCCCACCACACACACAGGAAGAGACTTCCGGTCTCAGCACAGAGATTCTGTGAGCATGTGTTGAACAGAGAAACAATCTGTCTGTGGCCTCGACTCTGCCCCTTTCAACCTAGGTTACTTTGGGTGAGTTCACTGACAAATGTGATGTGGTCCCTGCCCAAGGGGAATTTTAAGTCTAGTAGGGCTCTGAGTGTGTTTATAAGGTGGGGTGATAATACCTATTTCCTAAGGCTATTGCGAAGATGGAGTGATGTCATATACCTGGGGTGTATTTGATTGTGGATCTCTCTGTGTGCTTGTTATCACTGGTGCAAAGAACACCAGACAAGGAGAGCGATTTTCAACCTTTTTCACCTCATGGCACACAAACTAATTACTAAAATTCTGCGGCACACCAAAAATATATATATTTTATAAATCTAACAAAAATAGGTATAATTTTGATTCATTCACACTAGATGGCTATTGCTGTATGGGCTGTTATCACTTTTTTATTTGACAGTCGAAGGGAAAGGAGATCAGTGCCCCTGACTAAATAGTCAGGCATTGCATGTTTTGAAAATTCTTGCAGCGCACCAGTTGAAAATCACTGGACTAGGGGATAGCAGACCTGAATCTGACCTGGGGATCACATACAACCTGCATCACCTCCCTGTGGCTCAGTTTTCTCATCTGCAAAATTGGGATAATGATCCCTGAATTTTTTCCTCATATGATGACTATAATAATGGACAAATCTGTGTATGTGGGTGTGTGTTAGAGGTAGAGCGCAACACACATGAAAAAACAGTAATCACAGAATGCTTCAGTCGCGCAGACTGTCAGAGTGCCTGGTTTCCCCATGGAGCAGGTGCATCTCCACCCTTGTAGCCATCATCTTCATGGCTGGGGGAGGGGGGGTTCAAAATTAATAGGCTGATAAACACTCACTTCTAAGAGTAGCTGAGGCCATTTAATGCTGCATAAATAAAGACCACCAAAACTTCTAACAAGGAAGTCTCCTTTTCTCTAGTTCCAGAATTCCCCTTCTTCCAGGTGGGGATGGGGTGGAGGGAAGAATGACGCCTGAAGGCATCTTAGAGGTCACTGCCTTACAAATGCACCAGTGGAGGCCTGGGGAATTGAGGTAAATTACCCAAGGTCGCCTGGTAAGTTAGAGGAAAAGCTGAGAACTCATGTATCTTCCTACAGCAAGCATTTTATATATACAATATATATATGAAAGATTGAAGCAGGTCCAGGGATGGGAAAGACAGAAGTTGCATCAGGTCTATGAAATGCCCAGCTCCTGCTTTGCAATGGGTGTGATGATGGGCATAATCCCAAACAAAGGAGAAAATGCGGGCCTTTGTAGATAAACTTAGACCCAGGGGAAGAAATTTCAAAACTGCCTCAGGCAGCTGAGAAAGTTGTGATGACCATTATTATAGCCAATAATCATGAAACTACTATATACCGGGCACATTTTTAAGTGTTTTCACCATTTAATATTCATAGTGATCCTCAGGAAATAGATACTATCATCATCTCCATTTGTAAACTGAGGCATGGAGAAATGAAGTCGCTTGCCCAGTTTCACACAGCAGTAAGCAATGGAATCGAGATTTGAACCCTGGGCTTATCCTTTGGTGTTATGCTGCTAGTCTGCTGTGCTTCAAGACAAAGAAAAATAGTAAAAGTTTTGGCATCAGGCTGACTTAGCAGATCTAGTAGCCTCCATAACCTCACCACAAAAGGGAAAATTATGTCTTCCTTACAAGCTTCACTTGAAGAGATAAGAAATGTGATATACTTTGCACCAGGCCTTATGAATGGGAATTTAGCAATACCTAGTGATTCCTGCCATGTTCTTTGTGTGTTCCTATCTCATTGAGAAAATCAGGATTTTGGAGAGAAAAATGGAGAGCTAAACATTGTCCATGGGGCACTAGGTTTAATTATACATTAACTGGTTTTCCAAATAGAAAAAAAAATTGCCTAAATACACCCCATCCACTGCTTTCCTCATGGAAGTTCAGGAAACATGTTGTTGGGACACTGCATTTTCTATTTCCAGTTTCTTTTCGAAACCTGAGAACTTTGATTACAACCCAAAAGATAACTTGTATCTCAGTGGTTCTCAGTGGGGGTAGTACTGCACCACGAGAGGCATTTGGGAAATTTATGGGAGTGTTTCGCTTGTCAAATTACTGGTGGAGGGGTGCTCTGCTGGCTTTTGGTGGACGGGGACCAGGGATACTAAAAGTCATGGATTTTATGTGGGCTGTCCTGTGTGTGAAGAATTGTTCCCTTTCCTGCAGGACAGTGACTGTCCCATTAGGCTGAAATATAGGAAAAGGAAACAAACAACTTATTTATAATTGCTGGAGCTTAAACATTGAATTGAAATTTATATATTAACACAAAATATGCACTAAATTTTCCAGGAAAGCATCTATCATGTAAATAGAGAAGCCTGTGCTTTATTCTGTGTAGTTCACCCTTTGAAAAAAATTACATCATTGATGGCAAAACCACTCAGGCTGTTTGAATTAGCAATATTATACCTCCTTATCATTCTGCATTTGCAGCTGTCATGTTCCTAGAGATTCTATGTGTAAGTGCAGATATCCAATTTCTTTAGTACATGTTTTAGTATAGTTGTAGTTAAACATTTACATGTTGTCCTAGATGTTAGTCTATTTTAAAATGTTTGTATTCCCATTATATTGCATTTAAAACATAATATTGATCTTTTTTGAAATTTTATGTATAGGTAGACTACATTATCTATAACTTTCATTTTAGGATAGTAAAGGGAATATTACAAAATGGTATTTATAGAAAGGAGTCTTTCTGTTTGATAGAGTTGGAATGCTCTGATGTGGTGAAGCTAGTTGTGGAATCTTATTTCCTGCAATAAAACACCACTATTTGGACCTGTGCCTATTAAAAATTGTAATCATTTGACTTGGCTGAGATTTATCAGTAATCGCTGATAAAGGAGAATTTACTAATGAGTTGAACAGTACAGCATTTCCTTCAGTAAGTTCTGTGGAACTCTAGTTCTAAGTGAATTGATAGTTATATACAGGGGGGAAAATAAGAAATGTCCATAGTAAAATTACTTTGGAAAATGTTTGGGTGAATAAGCTTACTGGATTTTTTCAACTGTAGGAGTACTCTTTCCCCTTATTCTAGTACTTGTGCCCAGCCCCCACCCCCTTAGTTTAAGGATCTGCATCTCCTCTTTTACCTGTGATTCTAATGGGGCGTCATTGCAAGGTACATGGCCCAGGTCTGGCCAATTGTAGTTCCCCATCTCCTTGGCTATGAGGTAAATCTAGATATTAGTATGTATTCAAAGTGGACCAGTCGGAATCCAGGGAATCCCTTGGGATTGTTTTCACACTCAAATTGGATGGAAGAGCATCTGTCCACCCAGGCCATGACAATACTGACTGCAAAGTTGGAGCTACTAATGGATAGGTTTCCCCCCATGTGGAAGATGCCTACTGCAAAAAGGGAAAGTCTTGGCAGCACTGAACTGGGTCATTTCTCACCCTATAAGCTTGTTACTTGAGCCCGTCAAGTCATTTGAGTAAATGGACGCTGGTACACAGCTCAAAGTCAGCCTAGGATGAAGTCCTTGTACCTGGACAACCACTGATATGACCTTTACAAGTCCCTCTGAGACTCTAGTGATTCGTCCATAGAATGCCACAAGACAGATGGTTTGTTTATCCCTGAGACTGTTGACGACAATATATGTGACAGTACACATGACTACATATGAGTATACTGAGATAACATATGTGAAGTGCCCATCCCTACCTGCCCCCAACATATGCCATAAATCTATTTAGTCATTAAAGCAAGTCCATTCAGAGCTCAAATAACATTTATTTTTCAAAGTCAGATTTATTTCAGTCTAGCTAATTAATTGGAGTTTCTGAAGTCTGGACATCAGAATGAATTTCTTTTTTCAAAACTGAGGAAGAACTATACTGCCAAGATACAAAGAGGAAGATTAAACTTTGTCTTACAAAGTGCGCTCTCAAAATCACTCGCACCTATCTCTAATCCCATAGAGGAAGAAGTTGTGCTTTATTTTAAAAATCTACATTTCTGGGTTCTACTCCAGACATCTTGAATAAGAATCTCTAGCCTCGGTGCCTAAAAATGTGCATTGTAGTAAGCTGCCCGAACGATGCTCGTGCCTGTTGAAGTTTGGTATCTGCCATATTAATGGACAGAGGCCCAGCCATAAATTGAGAAACCTGAGTATAAGCCACCAATTAATTAAGAGTGCATAGAAAGTTTGAGATCAAGCTAAAAATGTATACATTCATAAAGTTGAATGGTATTTTGGTTTTCTTTTTTATTTGCAGAACAATATGTGTGAGATGCTTCTGTTTTTAATAGGCTATTTTTTGGAGCTGTTTTAGGTTCATGGAAAAACTGGGTGAAAGGTGTTCGCATTTTCAAAAAAAATTATGTTAACATAATTTATGGTATAAGCATAGAAAAAATGAGGGGCTCTATGCCTAAGAGTAACAATTATTTTAGAAGGCTTTGAAGGTATGGTCACTTCCTACATGTTTATAGTGCTCAAGTATTTACATGGAGACTATGTTACTTATGTCATCAAGAAAGCAACTATAAAGTGTCTGTTACCTATCTATCTATCTCCCTATCACTCCATCCATCGATCCATCCATCCATCTGTTCGTCCATCTCTCTGAAAGAACAGCGGTTTGGTTTCAGATTTTAACTCCCAGTTGGGTTTTCAATTCATCAGGTTAAGGGAAAGCAGAGTGATGGTCAAAAACTTGATCTCTGGGTTCAGAAAGACCTGAGTTCCAAACCTGACTCCACCACATTTTGGTGTGGCATGAGTCAAGGTAATTCCCCTTATTCCACTGAGTCTTTGTTTTCTCATTTGCAATTGAGGATAAAAATATCTATCTCATTTCTTAACAAAAACATAACCCCAGTCTAATCATGAGAAAAAAGATCAGATAAATTTCAATAGATGGTCATCCAAAAAAATACCAGAGCAGAACTCCTCAAAGCTGAAATCTGAATAAAATATGGACTTTAGTTAATAACAATATGTCATTATTGGTTCATGTATTATAGCAAAGTTTCCCTACTAATGTCAAATGTTAAAAATAAGAGAAACTGCATGTGAGGTATATGGGAACTCTCCATAATATCTTCTCAATTTTTCTACAAATCTAAACCTCTTCTTAAAAATAAAAAATAACCCTGGCTGGTATAACTCAGTGGATTGAGTGTCGGCCTGTGAACCAAATGGTCACTGGTTGGATTCCCCAGTCAGGGCACTTGCCTGGGTTGCAGGCCAGGTCCCCAGTGTGGGGCTTGCAAGAGACAACCACACATTGACATTTCTGTCCCTCTCTTTCTCCCTCCCTTCTCCTCTGTCTAAAAATAAAATAAATAAAATCTTTTTTTAATAAAAATGAAAAATAAAAAATAAATATGGTTTCTGTAGTTTGTCGGATGCAAACGTTACATGTTAGTAGCTTGTAGGAACAGTGGGGACCCAGTAAACAGTACTGGTCACCATTGTAACTTCCTGTCTGTCTCTGTCCCCATCTCTAACTTTGGGGATTGGAGTCAGTGCTCTGTAAGACCCCTTCCAGCTGGAAGATTCTGGGCCTGTCTTTTCCCTTTTCCCTTTGCTTCTCTGGCTTCAGCCCCCCAGATGCGATTTGCTGAGGGGGACCCGCACTCGCCCTCCTTTCAGCTCCTGTGGACTGTCTCAGGAAATAACCGACCTTGTCATTTTCTTTCTTCATTGCCCAGCTCTATGCCACACTCAGGGTTGTCCAGCAGTTTCTTTGATAAAACGATTGAGAATCAGGATGACTAGCCACACACATTCCCACAAAGGCTTCAGAATGTACCCAACAAGGTCCAGATTATGATGTCATACAGGGGCCCACTGCTGTCCCCACCACGTTATCAGATCCTATGCCACCGTGCCTATGATAAGAAAGTCCATGGAAGGAGAGAAAAGAGGCCACCAAAAAGTGTTCCAAGAGAGAAAGAGTCTCCCTTCTCTACATAAGCCCTGCATCCTCATGCTGGCTTCCTGTCTGTGTCTTTTTAGGTTGTTTTCCATCCCATTGGCTCTCTTGGAGAGCCAATAGTTTGTAGCGCCCCCATCAACTCTATCCCGAACAGAGAAACTAAGTGCAAGCTGAAGTGTGTAGGCTCTTCTGTGGAGCCCCAGAATGACTTTTGAGTCTCCTGAATGGAATTTCATATGTGTTGAGTGAGGTGATTTATTATGGGAGGTAATGGAAATTAATTTCACTTTGAACCCTGGGACACCAGAAAATGCCTAAGTGCTGAGCCATTTTCTGTAAGTAGGCTATAAAGCTGCTACTGGCTTCTGACTGGGCGGCAAGGTGGCGATGACCGCTTGTAAAACAAGGAGCTGGAAGAGGAGGTTAATGGGCCCTGGCTGTCAGGCAGCCTCCAGCATGCGCCCTACCCAGCCCCTGCTGTCAAGGGACTCTTAAGTCTTCTTGGCGCCACAGATAAGGGGGATGCTGAACAGTCCCAGTATACCAAAGGAGAGCCAAGAGAGAGGAGAGAGAACATTCTTCAGGGGCCAATGACCGTGTTTGACCATGGGCATTTGGCTGGGTAGGGTGGCCCCGTCCTGGGAGTTAGTTCCCTTAGTAGGAAGCAGAATGGCTCAGAGCTATAAATGGGCCCCAAGGAGATCCTGTTTCTAAAGATAGCCTTCCTTTAGGCTCCCACTATTCAATGTGAGGCTAGGATTTCCCAAGAGAGCTCCTGGGCTCCAAGTTACCTTACCCTACAGCCTTCTGACTTAGAATTTTCAAAAGACACTGCAGCCATTACTCAAGGGCACAAAATCTGGGGACCCTTCCAAGTCCTCTAGTGAAGCCATTCCACAAACTCAGTTGTTACATCACAATTGTGAGGCCTCAGTTAGAAGACTCTCCCGGATTTTCTGGGTGATGCGGCTCCTTTTGGAATTCATACAAAATTCAAACATGTGCTCACCATACTGAAGGATCACTCACTGCCTAATGTACTCTATAAATATTCATATATACACATAAATTATCTCATTTATTTTTTGTTCACCTTCATTAGAATGTTTTGCTCGCTACAATATTCCTAGAGCTTAGAACACTGCCTGACACACAATAGGACCTTAATGTTTGTTGAATGAATGAACCACAGTAAGTATTTGGGGGAATATAAAGATGAATGAAGCACAGAATGGGCCTTCAAATAATTTTCAACTTCTTAGAGAAAGAAAAGATCAGTTTCCCTCATCTGTGTATTCATTGTCCCAACAAATATTTAATGTGTGTTTACTAAGTATCAGGTAACACTATGGGACTTAAACAGTGAATCAAATATATCCTGGGTCCCATCTCAGAACCAGGAAAAGCTGAGCTTCTGAGAATAGTGATGGTTTGATCTGCTGAACCGTGTGTACCTTTTCACTTATCAGAGTTCCCTTTGTATTTTTTTCCCCAGAAAAGCTCAGAGTTAATTTACTAACCCAGATGTGGTCACCACGCTTGCATTTCTGCTTTTCTATGTATAAACTCTATTCAACCATTCTACACCACATTTCCTTCTCCTCTGAGTTTTATTTTTTGTTTTAGGTTTTTTTTTCTGTTTGTAACAAAACATAAAAAAAAAGGTCTATAACCATAAAGTGCCTCAAATCCTGTAGGAAATAATGTGGAGCTTGAAACCATACAAATAAAAGAGTGTTTTGGTCTATTTGTAAATACATCACATGACAATAGCTGCCCATATTTTCTCCAAATTTGGGGACTCTATTTGGGATTACAAGACCTAAAGAGTCAATGTGTTGTGCATGAAACCCACTTTGGGGAATCATAAGGGGCCATTAAAGATCTGAGCAGTCGCTCTCCTGAGCAGCTGGCAATAAGGTACAGGAGGTCTAAGTCACTGACCAACCAGAAAGGACGCACCACAAATATTAAGACACCATGGTCAGAAATAAAGTTTAGTTCCAAATTTAAGTCCTACATTGGAAGTCATGCATGCAGAGCTCTGCAAGTGGCTGTTTCTCCCACAGGCAACAATCTGTAATACGCATTAGGGCAAAGAGCAACAGGGGATTAATTATTTAAATAATGGTTAAATGGCTAATGGCTGATCTCAGCAAACTTGGAAGGCCATCTAGTACAGAAATAAAGGAAAACAAAAAATATTTTTGGCACCTTAAAGGCACTATGAACACCAAGAAAAATGGCCCATAAAGAGCAAGTAGTTCATATACCTAAAACGCAAGGTAGAAACACATTGCGAAGTGAATGAAGCTTAAGCTTTATAGCTCATTCACGTCAGTCCCTTCCAAGTCTCTGGGGTGAACAGTAGTTACATCTTCAAGTGGCTCTATGTCTCTTAACCTTTACAATGCTACACCAGGTTGCACTTAGTGAAGACCATCCTTTTCCCCGCAACTTCCTATCTCTCACACTCTGCACGTGTTGAGCAGTGTGGGTGTGCCTTTAGACATTTTGAAAATCCTAGGAGGAAGTTGAACTGGGGACAACATGAACTTGGGCTTGGTGTATGTGCTCATGTGGATCAAGGTCACTTCCTCGTATAGTTATGATTAGTCATCCTGGTGTAGGAGTAGCTTCCAGAAATAATTCTATTGCCTTCTTTGCCGACTCACCTGGTGTCATGACACGAAGGTTCGAGACCAGAGGTGACATGGTGATATGAATGTTTCCTGCGGCATTGAACACCGGAAGTGTGTGAATAGTGGAAGAGAGACAGGGTCTAGAGTGTATATTGCCAGAAGCTAGTCTGTGGAAACTCCTTCCAGATCTTACTTCTTGATAAAAAAAAATTTTCTTAAACTTGACAATGCTAATAATTTACATGACATTAACTAAAATGAGTTGTGAAGCTGAAAGAAACTTTTCTAAAGCATCAATAACTTAAACATATTTACATTAGCTGTGCTCCACAAAAACCACATCTGACCTTAACAATCAGATGAGGCCAGTGGGAGAAACATTAAGTGCCCCTAACCTACATAGCAGAGGTGGCCTGAGGCTCCTAGGCTCTCAAGTGTCTCTGGGGACCCTGCAGTGGCAACAGAGGAGAACTGACAACATTTTCACAAAAGCGATCTCTATCTGGGGACTGGGTTTTCTGAAAATTGAGGACCTGGGGATGTTTCAACTCTAACTGACTGAGCAAACATTTAAAAATGAAGTCTAGCATGTAGCTTTCTAGGGGAGAAGAACCAAAAAATGCAAATCCCTGGGTGGAAGGAGAGGGAGGACTGGTCTGTGTACTTCCTTTCCAGCATCCACTCTGTTCTGGGAGAAAAGGATTCTCCCAGCTGTAGGATACGGACACCTCTGCTCTAGAGAAGATGACATGTAAACTGAGGAAGAGAAAGCCTATTTTTTCCCAGGCATATTTGGATCTATAACTATTCGAGGTCATGAACCCACTTGTGAAAATAAATGGCCCATGGTTCTTCCGTAACATATTTGGACTAAGGAAAGGAAGAAGCTTCTGGTAGAAATGCCCCCGCTTGAGCTGCAGATAGAACTGTCAGGATGCTGAGAGCCGGCTCTCTCTAGCTGCCTCTGCCAAGATTCTCCAGAGAAACAGAGCCTTCATATATCTAGGAAGAGATTTATTAAAATGAGATATTGGTTCACACAGTTACGGAGGCTGAGAAGTCCCACGATCTATCATCTGCAAGCTGGAGACCTGGAAAAGCTCGCGGTGTGCTTTGGTGGCTGGAGAGCCAGAAAGGACGGTGCAGACTCCAGCCTGGGTCTGAAGGCCTGAGGACCAGGACCCCTGAAGGCAGGAGAAGATGGATTCCCCAGCTAAATCAGCAAATCCACCCTTCCTCCGTCTTTTTGTTCTATTCTCAATGGACTGCAGGATTTAGCCCATCCACACTGGGAAGGACCCACCAATTCAAATGCTAATCTCTTCTGGGAATGAAAACCCTCAGAGACACACCCAGGAATCATGTTTAGCTAGCTATCTGGACATCCCCTAGCTCAGTCAAGTTGACACATAACGTTAACCTTCGTAGTAACCCAATCTGCAGGCCTCATCCCTCTGTGGATCAGAAGCCTAGAAATATTTAGAGAGACTCCTCTGGTCTCGCATTTCCAAAAAGGCTTGGATTCTGGAATTCCTAGGCAGGAACTCTGGTCATAAGTCTTCATTTCAGAGCTGGTCCTTGGCTTTCGGGGACAAAGCTCTAGTGCAAAAGCATCAGCTTTGGAGCCACGCAGCCCACATGGATGCACTGGCCTGGCTACTTTTTTGCTCTGTAACTGTAAGCAAATTAACTTTCCTCAACCTCATTCTCCTCACCGAAAAATAGAGAGTAATGTCATCAGCGTACAAGACTTGTTAGGAGGGTGGAGCCTGACTCCTAAGCTCAAACGTCCGTTAGTTCTGCATTACGCTGTTCGCCTCTGGCCCTTTATTGTTCTTCCATCTCAGACACTTAGTCTCTTCTAAATACACCTCCTTCTAATTTCATTCTGTGGATCCTACATCTGGTGACTGCGCCTCCCTGATCTGGGAGCTTCAACGCGGCCATGTCTGCCCTCCTTGCGGCTGACCTTGGACAGAAGCGGCTTGCCTTATGCGTTTGCCCACTTACAGCAAACCACCAGGAACTGTGCTTTATTAGGAAAACAGCTCGCCTTGCTCTATCAGTAATTCTCAAATTTGAATCATGGGTGGACCTACTCTAAGGGAAAAAAATCATCTCATGCACCCCCTGTGGTGACAAGTTATTTTCAGTAGCATGTTATTTAAATATGCACAACATAAAACCAAACATTTGCTTCCCGTCCTTGTGACTTATAAATATAAAACCAATGTTAAAATTAAATATAAGCTAACTATAAATGTAGTAAGATTTAAATAAACATTAATATGACAAATGATATTATTTTGCTGCAACTAAATTGCCACTCTCTGTGTTACAGAGTGTGTTACAGGGCTATGTGCCGTATAATTACTCAATTCTTTTACCATTTTATCTATTACAAATACTTCAACTTCTTTGTATTTGTGATGTGATGTTGTTTAGTCCTCACTTGGTACATAATGATTAAGATACATATTAGTTCTGCCTGCTTCTGTGAATAGCTAGAAATCATTAAGCTAATACCATCTAATGATACTACTATTTATATAGTACATACTATGTGCCAGGCATTGTTCTAAAATATTAATTCATTGAATCTTCATAACAATCCCATGAGTGAGTTACTTGAGTTATCTCTGTTTTATACATGAGTAATTAACTGAGGCACATAAAGACTGTGTAATTTGCCCAAAGTCAGACATAAAGTGAGTTGCTGATCTGGAATTCCAGCCCAGGCACCCTACATCCAGTGTCCTTGTTCTTAACCAATGAGTCTCTCAAGTAGACTATCAGTGTAAACACAAAGTGAACATGGCCATTAAAAGTGTGTAGCACTGCTCTGTCATAGAGCTAGATCATTGAAATCACCCAAAATATACCTATATTATTTGTTTTAGAGTGCTATAAAACTAAATCCTAAAAATAATTTTCCATCAGTAACTTACAGAATCCTGATAATATGTCCATGAAAGTTTTCAGAATCCAGATTAAAAAAGAAAAGAAGAAAAAGAAACCCACGTTGAAACAGATTAACCTGGATAATTAATTTTTAGATCTTTTAGAACTGCTCAGGAAAGCTAAAGCCCCAATAATAATATCATCTCTTCTTAACCCACTTCATTTTCTTAACTTCTTTGTATTTAAAGAAGCAAGGGATACTGGGCTCTGGGCTCTCTGTCAACCATGATTTCAAGCCTAGAACGGGTGACCTTTTGATAGAACTACTGTAGCAAGAATTCATGAATTGGCTGGAAGGTAGTACTAAATGATCTCCAAGGTATTTCCAGTTGAGAAATCATGGTTTTATGAGAGCACCATGAGCCCCAAGGCTGTGAGGAGAAAAGGAGGAGATGGAATGATCAGAAATTAGCTGCTCAGAGAATTGAACCTGAGTAGTTGGTCCGCAGATCTCTGAGAAGGGTCTGCATATTTCAGGGTCTCAGAGGCATGCTCCCCATCATCCCCCAAGAGCTGGTGCTCAGACTTCTGAAGAAGCTCCAATCAGCTGTTGTCGGTGCCCCTCCTGAGGTACCACAGGCTGGTCTGGGACTGCCGATAGGAGCTGGGTTTACTTAAGAAAGTCAAGTTTGGTGTAACATTTGAAAATCAATTTTATTCACTACATTAACAAACTAAAGGGAAAACTCATTTGATAACCTCAATAGATTTTGTTTTAAAGCATTTGACAAAATTCAATACAAAAGCCATGAACAAACTAAGAATAGACAGGAATTTCCTCAACCTGATAAAGACCATCTGTGGGAAACCTTAGGTTAACATCAAAGTTAATGTCAAAAGTGTGAATGCTTTTATGCTCAGAACAGAAACAAAGCAAGTATGTTTGTTGTCACCATTTCTGTTCAACATTGTACTGAAAACCTAGCATGTGCAATGAGACAATAAATAAAGGTCATACAGATTAGAAAGGAAGTAGTAAAACTATCTTTATTCATAGATAGCATAATTGTGTGCATAGAAAATTCTAAGACTCTGTAATGGAGCTACTAGAATTAATAGGGGTTTTAACAAGGCCTCAGGAAACAATGTCGATAAATAAACTCAATTATAATTCTATGTATTAGCAACAAAAAACTAGGCAATAAAAGTTGTTAAATGTCATTTATTACTTTATCAGTAAATATTGAATTCTTAGGGATAAATATAATGAAATACATATAAGAACAAACTAAAATACAATGAAAAATAAAATACATTGTTGAGAGATTAAAGACCTAAATAACTGGAGAGAAGACTCATTATTCTTATTATTCAAATGTCCATTGTCCCCAAGTTGACCTATGGATTTTACACAATCCCAATAAAAATCCTAGCAGATTTCTGGAAATTTGATAAGCTGATTCTAAAATTTATATGGACATGTACAGCACCTAGAATAGCCAAAATATTTTGAAATAGAGGAACAAATGTGGACCTGAAGCCTTAGGATAAAGGTATAGTAATCAAGACAGTATAGTATTAACATACAGACAGAGTGAGCAATGGAACCACAGAGAGTCCAGAAATGGACTGACATAAATATGGCCAATAAATTGTTGATAATGATTTCAAGGTAATTCAATAGGAAAAGAAGTGCCTTTTGAACTAATAGTATTAAGACAATTGAACGCCCACATGAACACACATAAAAAACCCTGATCCTCACTGCATACCATAGACACACAGAAAATGTAAAATTAATCTTACCTAAATGAAAAAACTAAAACTACAAAACTTTTAGAAGAAAACTTTTTCAACTTTGGGATTTCCTTGAACACAAAAATCAATCATTGTTAAAGGGAAAATTGATACATATAAACATCATTAAAGATAAAAGTTTTTGCTTGTCAAAAGACACCATCAAGGAAATGAAAAGGTAAGTCAGAGATGATGGAAAAATCCTCAATACATATGTCAGGCAAGACTCTTCTCCAGAACAAGTAAAGAAAAGTTACAATTCAATGATTTAAAAAACCCAATTAAAATGTACAAGTGTTGAGTAAGCACATGAAAAATGCTCAACACCATTAGTCATATGGGAAAATTGAAATATAAACCACAATAAGACCTCTCTACACACCCATTAGAATGGCTAAAAATGTTTTAAAATGACAAAGATCTAGAACAACTGGATCTCTCATTGATTACTGGTAGGAAAGTAAAATGATAAATTTGTGATTTAAGGAAGTAAAATTGGTGGGAAAGTAAAACAATTTGGAAAACAAGTTCAACAGGCTTTTTCTTTTTTCTTAAAAAAAAAGAAATTAGGCATACACATAACATACAACACAGCAATTCTACTCCTAGGTAATTTGGAAAGCTACATGACCCAGGAGAAATAAAAACAGATATCCACATGATGACCTGTACATGAATATTTAGAGCAGCTTTATTCATAAAAGCTAAAACCTGGAAATAACACAAATGTCCAGCAATGGTAAGTGAATAAGCAAATTATGGTTATACATACAATGGAATAAAATTCAGTAACCAAAAAGAAAAAAAGTTCTGATATATGCGATAACATGGATTAATCTCAAAAACATTATGCTATGCTAAAGAAACAAGACACAAAAGAGAACACCTAGTCTGAGTCTATTCATGTGTAATTCTAGAACAGGTAAAATTAATCTCTTGTAACAGAGAGCAGATTAGTTTTTGCCTGTAGCTGGGGAGTTGGGATTGATTGCAAAGGGGCATGAAAGAACATTTTGGGTTGCAGAAAATTTTATATTTTGAATGTGGTATGTTTACTTGGCTGTATATGTTTGTCAAAGTTCACTGAACCGCACATTTAAAATAAGATACATTTTATTATATCTAAATTATCTTTCAATAAAGTTGATTTAGACACAAAATGAATTTAAAAGAATGGCAAACTGAATGGATACAAGATCAGCTTATTTTATTAGCGTGCCAGGACTACATGACAAACTACTACAGATTGGTGGCTTGACCAACAAAACTTTATTTTCACATGATTCTGGAAGCTAGAAATCCCAGTTCAAGGTATCAGCATGGTTGGTGTCTTCTGAGGCCTTTGTCCTTGGCTTGTAATGATTGTTTTGTTCTCTTTGTCTTCATTTGATATTTTTTTTGTATATGTCTGTGTCCTAATCTCCCCTTCTTATAAGATCACTAAGTCATATTGAATTAGAATCCACCTAATGACCCCATTTTACCTTAATAATGTCTTTAAAGGCCCTGTCTCCAAATACAGTCACATTCTGAAGTACGGGGTGGGGGGGTGGGGGGGGGCAGGGAGTTAGAATTTTGATGGGACACAATTCAGCCCATAACACTAAACATGTATTTTTATTTAATAAATTTATGGTGACTATAATATTGGTGAAGCTGGATTAGGATGTTACAGAACTCTAAAAAAAAAGGTGGACAGGGGGAAGCTGGGAGTAGTGTGGGAAATTAAGAGACCAAAGAACTGGTGTGGGCAGCCCATGGACATGGACTAAAAGGTGAGGGGATGATGGGATGGGGTGCAGGGCAGAGGGGATAAAGAAGGGGAAAATGGGACAACTGAAATAGTATACTCAATAAAATATACCAAAAAAAATAGAAGTGATTGATTAAAAAGCTTTGCCTCTCTTATGGATGCTAGCCCAATTAAAAAGGAAACAAGGAAGGAAAGAAGGAGATAAAGTAGGAAGGCAGGGGTTAGGGACAAGAAAAGTGAGAACACGGTTGCTTAAATGGTAAACTTTCAAACTTAAAAGTATTAAGGAGTGAAAGAAAATTTGAGATTTTAAGCTTTGCCTTTCCATTATTATCTTATTACAAGGAAACACCTGGAAGACCCCTCCTTTCTGAATGATAAATTTTCTAAGAGCTTAGGGCTGACACTATAGAACTTACACCCCCTTGAGTTCCCCCCCCCCCAGAAGGAACTAAAAAGGTTATTCTTGTATTTCACCAAATAAATAGAACTCTTCAAAAAGGTGGTCTTGTTCAAGAGGAAAAATATGAAGATAAAAATCATCCAGATGTCAACTGAGTTGATTATCTGTGACCACGTTCCCATGGAGTGAAGAATAGCATCTGAGTAAAAAGAAATAGAGCCTAACAATATGAACCAAATCTCTCTTTTATTGATAGTCTATTCATAAAGGGTAAGAATGATTTCACCCTCTTAGAAGAATAGTTTGGGCTGAGCAATTACCTTTACAGCAAAGATTAAGCAATAGTGAACTCTACGTTTAGAATGAAATCAGTAATAAAATCCCTTCTGAACTCTAAAATATGCTATTTAAGGCAAATTAAGATTTCTTAGCCATTGACATCAGTCCTCTGACAGCTTTGAAAAGCATCAGCAAACACGAAGGTGTGGGGGTGGATGTTCAATGCTTCCCAACAGCTGTTTGGAAAGAAGAGAAAAATCAATCATTTTCCAGACACAGCAAGGATATAAAAGCCACCTTCAGGCCATCCCCACTCCCACTCCAAACCTGGGAATCCCAAGACAGCTCAGTAGAAGTCAGATTTGAATAATGACCCTTTAGGCTTCCTGGCAAAGAAAGACTATAGGGAAGTTTGCTACTGTCATTTAGGTTCACAGACAAGACAACAAGATTAGAAATATTGATTGGGAACAGTGGTAGAGCAGGAAAAGAGCTGACCTTTCTCTTAGAAGTGCTGGGAAGCTTCCCTGAGGAGACGGAGTTTTGAGACACTTGGGTTACATGTTAAGGAACTAGCTGGAGGTGGCAGTGTTAGAATTTTTAAGTCTGTGACACTGTATCAGGTCAATCAAATGTCTTTCTATTCAGCCCCCCGTGGGATGACCATACGTCCTGATTTGCCTGAGACGGTCCTATTTACTCCTGTTGTCCTAGTGTAATTATTAATTTAACATCTTTTCATGTCCAATACAGATGATAAGTTAATCACATAGTCACATTAGCTGTAATAGACTTTCCCCCAAATTTTCGATAGAGGGTGTAGGAGAAATGGAAAGACCCGGGCCACGCGTTCTAGGACATAAGGGAAACAGACACCTGCAGAGCGCGAGCCCTTTCCTGTCTTGGCAAGGGAGGCAGCTGCGATAGTAGCGGCAGCACTAGAAACTGCAGAGTGGAGGACAGCACCAGTGACAAGAGCAGGGAATTTTTATGACTTCCAAGGAAGCCATCTGGACTTCGGCAGTAGGGTAGAAGGCTGAGGAGGGGAGTTGAGGGACACTCCTAAGATTAATGAGTGACATTCGTACTTAAGGCCATTACTATTTGAATTTGCATATTCCTGCGGCTGGTTTCACAGGCATCTGCAATCAGGACCTTGCCTTCAGAAGGTCTTGGGGCTTAAGGTTCTGCAGTTGCCATACTGAAATTCTTACTGACTTTATCTTTGACACTGTGTTTCAGTGTCAAGTCCAGTGAAACAACAGGGCATGTTCCAAGGACTTGGATTCTCAGCTCATATTTGTGCTGCCTCCTGCTGCCCCCCTGCCCTTCTGCCTCCCTGGGGTGGGTTCCCAGGGGTGGGTTCCCAGAAGCTCACTCCCTGGCCCTCAAGTGCCAGCCTGCCTGACCTCCCTTTCCCCACCCCTGCCCAGTGACTACTGCCACCCTTTCATCCTAGCAGCAGCCTGAGCGCAAGCACAGTTGGATCCAAGTGCAGGCGAGCATGGTGGCATGGTGACAGCCATGCCCAATGGCCTGGCGTTACCTCGGCTGTACCCCAGTACCAAGAACATCCTGGGGAAGAGGTTGCAATCTTCTCTTGAATTTATAAATTAGGCACAGTAAAAGTCTAACAGTGAGACAATTAAAACAATATACTTTAACAGGAGTTAAATAAGCGTTACTTGGACACAAGCACTGTGACAGCCGATCTGATAACCTAGACGACTACCAAGTGACTAATGGGCCAACAGCGTATACAGTGCGGAGACACTGGACAAAGGGATGATTCATATCCCAGGATTTCATCATGTTACTCAGAACATCATGCAATTTAAAACTTATAAATTGTTTATTTCTGGAATTTGCCATTTAATATTTTTGGATCCAGTTTGACTGCGGGTAACTAAAGCCACAGAAGGCGAAACCTCAGATAAAAGGGAACTGCCCACTGTACTGGCCCCTACTCTCACTCTGATTAGATCTGTTGATTCACATCTGTCTTTTAATCTGGGAACCCAGAATTCTCATCCGTCTTCAGACCTGGAAAACCTTTGGGACGATGGAAAGGACATGTTTACAGTTATGTGTCCTGGACTGAATCCTGGCTGTTATTCACTAGCTGGGTGAACTTCAGCGATTCGTTTCAGCTCCCTGAGCCTCAGTTTTCTCACATGTAAAATGGGGAAGTAAATCCTCCTCTCCTGGTCCTTGATCACCCAGACTGATCAGGCATCCAGGATCAAATCCTGGTTTATGTGCAAGTCAAGTTGGCAGTTCCATAGCTGCATTCCCAGTCATGCTTAAAGCCTTTCTCACCATGTTCTTTAGGACAAAAAGCTTATCCTCTCCTCTCCTTCAAATTCTAATTAGTCTCCTGTTTTCCCCCCCAGAGCTCTGCATCTAGATAGAGCAGTGATTTTCAACCCAGTGTGCCGCAAGAATTTTTAAACCATGCAAAGAGTTGGGGGCACTGACCTCTTTTCCCTTAGATTGTCAAAACGAAACAAAACAAAACAAAACAAAAGAAATGACAACAGCCTACTCAACAATAGCTGTTTTGTGTGAATGAATCAAAATTATACCTTTTTTTTTTCAGAGCAGCAAGAAAAGAAATATATTCAATTGAATATATTTTTTGCTGTGTTGGAGGATTTTAGTAATTGGTTTATGTGTGCCATGAGATGAAAAAGGTTGAATATTGCTGAGATAAAGTTTCTCTCTTTGTCCACTCCTTTCTGAATGACCTGTGGTTGGGTCAGTCTGGTAGAGTATTGATTTTGGTTTGCACCCAAGATCTCTCCACTTACATAGCCACCCAGCTACATGGATTGGGCAGCAGGCAGCGATGTTCCCACTCTCCCCGGAGCCACCCCTCTCTTCCCAAGCCCCTTGCCTTGCTCGGATTCTCAGACTCTGCCAGAGTCAGGATCCTGAGCCTCCTCCTTTAATGAAGGGAGACTCGGCATCACTACTGTGTTCTCTCTCCTTTGCAGTCCCTGCCCACCCTCTGTTTTTCCTTTGACCTGTGTGGACTAAAGACACAATGCTGAGTTACCTGGTCATCTCAATCATTGTAAAAATAAAAGTTTTTCTGGAGGGAAGCATTGCTTATTGCACCAGAAGGCATCATATTTCCAAGAAGTATCCTCTGCTGATGAGCTCAGAGCCGGAGATGACAGAAGCATGCACCTAGACATCTTCCTCCTCCCCTGGGAGAAAGGGAGCAGCAGCCAGCAGACTGTCCCCATGGCTTTATAGGTGTAAACCACAGGCATCGTGATGCTAAGTGAAGCTCCTGCAGGTCAGGGAGCTTCTGTGACTGAGGCTTTCAAACATAGGCTGGCTTCCTTCCCACGTGGTTTTACAGAGGAGGGGATTTATATCTTGGCTTTTCCTGTCAGAAGCCTTAGAGTCATGATATGATGATAAGTCTAATCCCCAGGGGTTTGGGTGTGAAGACAGAATGGTTTTGGCTGCCCTCCTCTCCCCTCACATCTCTGCAGTGAAGGCAATGTTCCTGAGTCAGGCAAGATTCAGAAATGAGGTCTGCACCTGGCTGCAAAACCAGCCTGGGGGAAATCCGCCTGATTATAGGTTTTACGAAATGACCTTCCTGTGGTTCTGGCTCTCGGCTGAAAAAACCCACAAATTAGTGGGTCAGGATTATTTGTGGTCTTCTGACAATATACAATGAAATAATCCCCGGAGAGAACAATCAAAATCATCACTTTTATTGCCTAGCACAGGGCCTGCCACATTGTAGAAACTCAAATTTGTGTTCAAAGAATGAATCTGTTCAGCCTGGTCTGAGAGACAAGACAGGGAAATAGATGCTTACAATAAAGGCCGAAGGGCTCTGTCATGTGCAGAGGAATCCACGGGCACCTCACTATTTGGAAGCTTTTATGACATACCTCATCCGTGTATTCCAATAAAGGCCGTGCCCCCTCCTCTCCATCTCGCCTCTGGCCTGGACCATTGCACTGTTTTCCTGTTCTTCTGCCTACTTCCAGTGTTGACCACCTCCTTCTACCATCCCCATGCTTCCTTCAAAATGCCACCAGAGTCGTATTTCTAAAATTCAAGGACAATCATGATTCTCTTCTGTGGGCAGCTCTTCAATGGTTCCCCGTTTGCCACTACAGTGTTCTCAGCCCCTTAAATCCCCAGATTTTTAAAAATTCTCATTCTTGCCAAGCTTTGGATATGCCAATATCCTCTCCTTTCTCTGAAGGGGCAGGACACCAGTGCCCTGAAGACAGAATGCCTTGTGTGTCAAGAGGAGTTTGTCTGCCCTTATGTTCGTAGTGTGCGTTATCAAAACAATGGGGATTTGTAAGGTTGAAATGCTTTGAAAAAAAATATATCCTTGCCCAACAAGTGATTTTGTTATTTCCTTCCAGAGACATATCATGGTGAAAAGTAACTGGCCCTGGAGATAAGATCCATCTGGTCCCTACTGCCATCTCTGGCTTTGTCTCCCACTCTTTGCCTGCCCACCCCTTCCTTCATGTCCCATCAACTCCTCGTGCTAGTCATGTGAACTGCCAGCAGTTCACCCACTCTGCCATGCTCTTTCTTGCCTTTGTACCTTTGCATGTTCTCTTTTCTCTGTCAGAGCTAACATTTACTACATGCTTGCAGTGTCCTAGATGCTATTTTAAGTGATTTATATGTTTTAACCCTTTTAACCATCAGAGAGATCCTACAAGGCACCACAATTTTTCATCCTATTACAGAATATTGAACTGAGGCTCAGAGAGGTTAAGTAATTTAGCCTAGTCTACACAACTAACGTTGATAGAAAGGAATGGGATGTAGGCACTTTGCTTCCAGGTTGAATGCATTTAATCACTGAACCACAGCTGTCTCTCCTGTGGCTCCCTGCTGAACTCCTCTTCATTCTTCAATACTTCATTAAAGCATCATCTCCTCCATGAAGCCTTTCCTGACCTCTCCAGGTAGAGTTGAATTATCCTCCTTGTGCCCCACTGAACCCAGCACAAAACATCTGGGATGGATAGCTTTTAACACAGGGAAGGCAATTATTGGTCCCACAGCCCACCCAGGCACCCATGGGGATTTCATCTGTGCCTCTCTGGTACCTAGGCTGGCACATCCTAGATGCACAATAAAGTTTTGTTGAATGGAATTTCACATCCTTAACATATGAATCATGTCCTTTTTTAGCCTCAGCTTTGTGAATCAGCTCTGCCTCTCAGTCATCATCACCACTTCTCTTCTGGATGTTTTTAGCTGTAGACAACACACAAGAGCAAACTTTAAAGCAGTGGGAGGAATCTCAACTTTCAACTCTAGTTAAATCAGCAATATATAAGTGGACAGCAGAATCCCTAAGCCAGCTTCACCCAACACCACAGACCATGCATGGTTTCTTCATCACGATATCCATGTCTTGTTATACACATGGCTCACTCTCCCAGAGAAGCTGCTCCTTTACCGAGTTTATAAATTTTTGTTCTTCTTATCTATCTCTACAGATCAAACCACCCTCAACCTTACTAATTTCTTCTGCTCATGAATCCGCAACTGAGGCCAGACTTGGCAAGGGCAGCTCATCTTACTCCGCAAGAATCCTGGGACATCAGCTGAGAGAATGGCTGGGGGATGGAGCAGGCGGGAGCTATCCAGGCATGTCTCTCTCCTCACGCAATCTCAGGATGTCTCCATGCGGTCCCTCCGTGTGCTTTTTATGGCAGGCTGGCCTCAGAGTGATTGACTTTCTTACATGACAGTTGGCTTCCCCAGAGCGATTGCTCCAAGGCACCCAGACTGAATCTCCAAGACTTCTTATCGCTTAGTCTCAGGATTTTAGAAGACGGTTACCACTGCCTTCTATTGATCCAGCAAGTCACTAAGCTCAGTCCAGAGTCAAGGGAATGGAGATTAGATTCTACCTCTTGGTAGCATAAGTAGCAAAGAATTTGAAGCCATTTGAATTTACCATAGTATCCAAAGCCGAAGAACAAGTACAACATCAATTAAAAGAGACCTCAGTGTACAGAATGTGGTAATTTAGAAACCCCAAACAATGGGAGACCAAATGGTCTGAGCAGACCTGACTCACAGAAGAAGAGACACACCAAGAGTCCAAGGAAAGAGTTTAAGGGCCATTCCTCCAAGCTTCATATGGCTCTGTGGGGTTTTCTCGTAATGAGACAAACAATAAAAGCTAACATTTATTACATATTGCTATATATTTTCTCTTTTAAGAGGTTTATATATGCTACCTTATTTAATCCTCTTACTTGAAAACTACAGCCCTACAAAGTTAAATAACGTGTCCAAGGCCACATACTGTTTTTTGCCATGTACAATGCACACCCATGTTTTTGCCCCAAACTTTCAGGAAAAAAATCTTTTGTTTTAATTTTTTATTTCAATATTTTATTTGTTTATATTTAGATGCTCATTTTTTGTGTGTTATAAAAGAATTTTAGCATTTATTCCTGAATATATTATGGTATAAGACATTTTATGTAACAAGTAATTACAAAACACAAGAACAGATACAAGACGTTTCAGGTACTACCCATGTATAATGCACATCCTTATTTTTCCTCAAAAATTTGGGCAAAAGAGTACACATTATACGTGGCAAAATGTGGTAGCTAGCACGTAGCAGAGCTAGAATTCTAGCTCCAACAGTCCTCCTCCAAAGCTGGGGAGTCTAAGTTAAGGTCAAGGACATTTTTTTCTGTCGTACACGGGCAGACATGTGGAGGCAGAGCATCTTTTCAATCTTTGGGTCAGTCCTAAGACTCTTCATCTTTAGTTGAAACAGGTTTTTATGACATTTACCTTGGATAAAGCCTAGTATGTAGACATCCCGGATGATTCTAATGCGTAGCCGGGGTGGAGGATAACTGGCCTGTCTAAAGCCCCCACGTTCCAAAAGCCAGCCATGGTTTTGATTTGATTGGATCATGACACCCAGGACCCTAACTTAGGTCCTGATTTAGGTGAGTTAAGGCAGCGCTATAAGGGCTTGCGACTGGGCGAGTCTTTCTCCCCATGCTGCCCTGCATCGATTCATTTCTCTCTCAGCCCTGCCCCTGAACCTGGAAGCCCCTTGAGAATGGGGACTGTGCCTGACTCGTTCTGTGCTCTATCTCCAAGCATATTGCCCAGTTCCTGGAATGTTACAGACACCTAGTAAAGAGGTGTTGAATGAACAAGTGGATGACTCACAAGCACTTATATTCAAGGGTCTATGTGGTGGAAAAAGCAAGGACTTTGGAGTCAGGAAGACCCAGGTCAAAATCTCAGTTCCACACTTCAGGAGAGTTTCAATTTACGTGGCAGGGGTGTTCTAAAGTATGTAAGAAAAGAAAATAACACATCATCAGAATGATCTTTTAAAATCTTTATAAGGGTACCTCCAGGAAGACTAACACAAGCAAGTGTTTCTTCCACAAACAGATCTGTATTTCCTCAGTTGAGCACCAGGCCAAGTGGGCTTTCAGCAGAGAAGTCAGAAGTCAAAGAGCTACCTTTAACCCCTGGAATCCTCTTCAGCTTGGCAGGTTGCTCCTCTCGGAAAAGCACATGAGTAAAGAGACATCCCTGGACCAACAGCTGTCACAGCTCCTTGAGTGTGGAGGTGAGCAGACGGATGGCCCACGTCACTTGAATTCTTACATGTCATTTTAGTTCACATTTTTATATTGACATGAATATTTAACATATGTGCTTCTTATTTTAAAAATTATTTTATTTTGTTTTATTTGCCTTTATGCAAGTGAAAGGTTTATATAAAGCCCCTGTTTGCTTCTTTGTCAAGTAACATCATGGCTCCAGTCTGCAAACAAAACAAGGAAGGGAGAACAGGAGCTAGAAGAAAGAGAAAAGAAGCCAACCCGGAACAAGAGAACAGAGACGTGCTTTGCACAGTGCACAGGTCCTTTTCTGACTTGTTTCAACCGAGTACCTCAGAGAATTCTACCCTGTCCTCCCCATTTCATTAACGAAGTGTTCCTGCAGGGCTCCTAAGTGCCAGGCACTGTTCTAAGTGCTTTATAAGTATTATGTCATTCAGTCCTCCTAACACCCTCTCTACGAGCATGCTATTACTCTCATTTAACAGAGGAGGAGACTGAGGCACAGAGAAGTGGAGTCAGCTGTGCAAGGTCATTTGCTACTAAAGGACAAAGCTAATGACCTTGGTGGTTTGGCTGCAGAGTCCACGCTCTTCACTGCTAGTCCCTTTGCCCTGTAGTGCTGCCCTGGACCCTCACCATCTGTCACACGCACCATTGACTAGCCTCCATCCGTACTCAGCTCCCTCCCTCAGTCTTGTCACACCCAGTCCATGCTGCAAACTTCCAGTCTTCGTGTTAATGAATCTGCTTCAACACGGCTCTGAAGCGTCAGCCTGTACTACCCCCCGCAGCAGCTCCGGCCTGCCTGCCTTTCCTGGAGCTCGGTCTCTTCCGTGAACCTGCTGTCCCCGCTTTCCTCTGGGCCTTTTCCTCTGCAGTTTCCTCTGCCTGGAATGCCCCTCCTTTCTGTCCTGGTAAAAAAAAAAATTAAATTTTTTAGTTATTTATTTTAAAGAAAGAGGGAGAAAGGGAGAGACAGGCAGAGAGAGAGAGAGAGAGGGAGAAGGAGAGAGACATTGATTTGTTGTTCTACTTATTTAAAAGCATTTGTTGGTTGATTCTTGCATGTGGTCTGCACCCAGGGATTGAACCCCCAACCTTGGTGCATGGGAATGACGCTCTAAGCAACTCAGCTAGCCAGCCAGGGCTGTCCTGGCCAACTCACGATCATTTTAAAAATCAGTTCCAATATCCCCTCCCCACCCCCCACGACCTTTCCTACTGAGCCCACTTTGCCCCAGTCCACAATGGGACTAATACCTACTCCCTCCTCTATCTTCTCACGGATCTTTATTCATATCACTGTTTCTTTGACAGCTACCATGTTTTCTACTACTCTTCTTTTATTTATTATATCACTCTTTTTAAAAATCTATAATTATTGAGTTTGCATTATGTACTAAGCTCTCTGTTAAGTACCTTATTGAAATTTTTCATTTATGCTTCAAAAAAACCTTTGAACTAGAAATTATTATTATTCATTATTGCTTGCATTTTAGAGAATAGAAATCTGTTCGGAGAAGTCATGAACCTAAAGTCACTTAGCTCATCGGTCATTTTCTTGGGAACCCGCTCTATTCATGCTCATTCTACGTGTCTGTCTGTCTTCTTGCCTGTAATGTGATGGTTTCAAGAGCATGGACTCTTCTTACTCATTTCCCCACCCTTTTCTTCTAGCAGAGGACTTGCTGGAAGAAAATGGGGTTTCTGTTTTGTTTTGGAATTTGGGTGGTTCTTTGACTTGGTTCCTTAAGGGAGCTATTGCTGGCTTAGCTGCGTTTCCAAAGAACCCCACTGACGTGGGTGCCCTGCTCAGCATGGGGTAATATGAAACAACACTGTAGTGTCTCATGTCTCTGTCTCTTTCTATCTCTAATATTTTTCAGTCTCCCTGCTGACCCCTTCACGCCTTTTGTTCTTTCTCCATCTTTCCATTTCTCTCTCCCCAATTCCTTTCCCAATCCCATAGTTCAACACACACTCTTAATAACTTGGGAGATTTACTCCTTAAAAAAAAATAGAATTCCAACTTTACAAGCAAATTCATTTTGTTAGAGGAGAGTAGGAAGAATCTGCCTGTTTGTGAGGGATTATGCTGGAGGGGCAGAAGCAGAGGCTACATCAGGCAAAATGTAGGCTCCAAAGCCAAAATGAGCCTGTAGCCAGTTGGATAGTAATTGTGTCATTTATTCCTTTGTTGTCTCCATCATGACCTTTGAGTTTTCTGAGTTTTAATTTAAAAAATCTCTTCTCGGTTCTCAGGTGATAATTCATTTACCTGTCTTTCTTCCTTTTTTATTACCCCATCTCCTGGCTGGGAATGCAGCAGATACTAGCAACTTGCCCCAGAGAGCATGGTGAAGAAGAGCTAGAGGTAGTTCGCCCCAAGCACTCCCAAGGATTTTAAGACATGGCAATTAGTCCCAGGAAGGCTGTGCTGAAGAGTAAGAGAGAGTTTGAGAACCAGAGTGGGTGGGTCCAAACCCCAACTCTGCCCCTTACAAACTATGGGTTCTTGGGTGAGTTAACTCAGTTTTCTCATCTGTGAAATGGGGATGGTAATAATATCCACCACAAAAGACAAAGAGGATTGTAAGTATTATGTACGTGCAGCATTTAGAAGAGTTCCTGGCACATAGTACAGTCATGTGTCACTTAACAATAGGGACCCATTCTAAGAAGTGTGTTGTTAGGTGATTTCACTGCTGCGTGAACATCATGGAGCGCATTTACACAAACCTAAGTGGAATTGCCTACTGCTCACCCAGGCCGCCTGGTATAACCTATTGCTCATAGGCTGCAAACATGCACAGAATGTTACTGTCCTGAATAGTGTTGACAATTGTAGTACAATGACAAATAGGCATATATCTAAACATATCTAAACGTAGAAAAGGTACATAAAAATATGGCATAAAAGTTTTTTTTTAATGGTCCACTTGTATAGGGTGCTTTCCGTGAATGGAGCCTGCAGGAATGGAAGCTGCTCTGGGTGAGCCAGTGAGCGGGTGGTGAGTGAACGTGAAGGTCTAAGATTTTATCGTATGCTGCTGTAGACTTTGTAAACACTGTGCACTTAAGCTACACTAAAACTATTTAAAGTTTTTTTCTTTCATAATAAGTTAACCATAGCGTACTGTAATTTTTTACTTTATAAGCTCGTTCAAATTTTTTTAACACTTCGACTCTTTTTTAATAGCACTTGGTTTAAAACACAAACATATTTTACCACTGTACAAAAATATTCTTTCCTTTTATAACCCTTTTCTATTTTTAAATTTATTTATTTATTTTTACTTTTTAAACTTTTTTGTCAAAGACTAAGACACAAACACACGTGTTAGCCTAGGCCTACACAGAGTCGGAATCACCAGTACCACCTCCACATCTTGTCCCCGTGGAAGGTCTTCAGGGGCAAAAACATGCATAGGGCTGTCATGTCCTATGACAACCGTTCCTTCTTCTGGAATATTTCCTGAAGAACCTGCCTAAGGCTCTTCCTGAGGAGGTGTTACTCTTTTCAGAAAAATTTCTACAGTGGTTTGTTTGGTTTTGTCAATATTTTTCAGCATAGATCTGTATGTAAGTGAATAATGCACCATAAACATTCTCTCTATTAATGAAAACATTTTGGTGTTGGGGTTCATGTTTTCAAAACTTCTAAGGAGTATCTTGAGTCTGCAAAAGCTTCTGCTAAACCCTTCATTGTAAATTCTATTGGGGGTTCCTTTTATTTTCATACAGTTTTCTTTTCTCTTGTTTCTTCTTCAGCTATGCATCCCTGTTCCAGTTCCAACAACTCGTCATTAGTCAATTCCTCGGGAATCACCTCTCGGAACTCCTCAATGTGCCAGATCAAAAAGCATTTCAATTTTTAGCCTGTAACATTGTTCCCAAGCAAGACCGTTATCCTTTCCTTAAAAGCCATGAAACCTAGCATTGAAAGCCATGAAAGTCAGGCAATCATTTCCAGAATAGGGAGGTTCCATCCATACTGAATATTTGCTCTGGTAATTTGCTCTGGTAATTTTCCTCCACAATCAGCTTATCTAGAGTGTCCAAAAATTCTTCAGCTGCCTTCACATCAGCACTCACAGAATTCACCACTCACTTTCATGGTATGTAATGAAAAATGATTATTGAATAATTTAAGCCATGCAAGGATAGCAGTAAATTCAACAGTGCAGTCGGGTCCAGCCTTTTCTTTCACCGTCACAGACTTTTTGCTTTGGCTGTGATCGCCCTGTTGCTGAAAGGGACATGCTCCTGTGTCTGGTCTTTAAACCAAGTCAGTAGAAGCCTTTCCGCCTCTGAGAGAAGCCTTCTCCAATTTTTGTTAGCCTCACCGTAATTGTTGGGGAGAGGAGCTAGTTAAAAGGGGAGTGATTCTTTGAAAACTTTCCATTTATTTTTGCTGACCTTCCTCAGTTTTACCTCATCAAACATTTTTCCATTGGTGCCTGGCCTAATGTTGAGAATTCAAAAAGAAATAAATCCCCGAATAAATACAGATGATAGGTGGATAGATGGATAGATAAATAGATAGATAGATAGATAGATAGATAGATAGATAGATAGATAGATAGATACCGTCCTGTCACCCGGACATTTACATCCCCCTTGAGAAGTTGCACACCTCAACAGGTAACTCCAGCAAAATGTGTCACCCGCTTAAATAGATAAATCCAGGGCATTTAGGGAGACCTCATTAAGAGGAGAATGTTCAGTCTCAAACTCCATCAAGAAGGAGGAAGTGTGGAATTGATGAAGACAGAAATGCGATCCCAGGGGAGACCATGACACGAGCACAGCGTGGTGCAGCCAAACAGCCTGCTGTCAGTAAGGCACGAAAGCCAGGAGGCACTGCCCAGCCAGAGTAGAAAGGCAGGGGAATGAGGCAGGTAAGGGACGGGCAAAGTCATGGACGCAGTGCAAAGAATTTTGGGATTGTACTTTGCTTTGTTCCATGGAAAGACCCCAGTGGAACTCATAGTTTCTATCTCAAGTAATAAAAATTATGGTATTTTAAGCTCCCCCAGAGAAACCTCTCTTAACAAACAGATTATTCACAGTGGTTGTAATTAAGTGAGCACTTTACCCCAAGAGGGAGGTCCATTCCCAGTTCAGACCTGGTTTGGACTTGGAGAGAAGATTCTGTGTGTTCTGGTTACCTAACCACCCCAAAACTTAGTGGTCTAACACAAAAGTTTATTTTATGTTTCAGGTTCCCACGCATTGACTTGATTCGGCAGAGTGATTCTCAGTTTGCTTGGGAGACTGCAGCTGTTGGCTGGCCGGGTCGCAGTCATCTTCGAGCTGCACGTCCAAGATGGCTCACTCACGTGGCTGGGAGTCAATGCTGGCTCCCCAATGTTGGCTGGGAGCTCAGTTAGGCTGTCGACTGCAGCCCCTCCACATTGCCTGGACTTCTCATATTATGGTGGCTGGGTTACAATAGGGGATTTCCTACAAGCAAGCATTTCAAGCAGCCCAAGCAAAAACTGCAAAGCTGTCACACTACGTCAGCATTACATCCCCCCATCTTGGTCAAAGCACTCGTAAGGCTCACCCAGATTCAAAGTGGTGGGAAAACAGACTCTCCCTCTCATTGGAGGAGAGGCAAGAATTTACTGTAGAAGTGCATATGGGATGAGAGATATTGTTGCAACCATCTTTGAAATAAACAATTGGTCACACTGGCACAGGATGATACTCCCTAGGAAATTTTTAAAAATATGCTCTCTTTAAGAATATGTGCTCTGAGTGACCTTGTTGTTCCAGGTAGGGGTAGGAGCCCTGAGTTCACACATTAAAAGGAATGAACACTTCTGAGGGCTCTTTCATGGAGGAAAGAGCCCTGAACAAGGGGACGAGAGACTGGGGTTTGAGTTCAGCTCTTCTACTTATAAACTGAGTGGCCTTGAGCTAATTACTTCATCTTGGACCTCATTCTACTTGTCTGAAAGTTGAGAACATGGAAAAAGTAACATAAAAAATTTCTTTTTCAGAGACACATGGGATTTCAATGATACTATATAGGGTTTGTTTCGCCACAATTATATCCAACTTCATGAATTCTTTTATCAACTGATTTTCTTTGTGGGTGTAGGGTGACCACATTAGCCTCAGTTTGTTTAGGACAGACCTAGATTAAACTTTTTGTTTCAGTGCAATTACAAATAGCTTCCCCTTTTACTTTCAAAAATGTCACAGTTTGGA
The DNA here is from genome assembly GCA_004026545.1 of Mormoops blainvillei. NCBI lineage: Eukaryota > Metazoa > Chordata > Mammalia > Chiroptera > Mormoopidae > Mormoops > Mormoops blainvillei. The sequence goes on from PVJD01002775.1 coordinate 105,566, forward strand.
TAATAAATTATATGGTCATCCTTACAATAAGGCATAAGGTAATGCCTTCCCCTCTGTCATTCTATGTTAAAGTGAGCCCATTTCATAGTTGAAACTTCATTGGGTAACAGTACTGACTCCGGGTCCAGGTTCTTCCAATAGTAAGCAACAGAATTCTATTTAAAATAGCATAAGCCAAAGGATTAAATGTATTGAACAGATGCTAAAGTATCTTGCAGAAGTTAAAGACAGCTAGGCCTCTGGGGTTCTAAAGCAAGGGATGGAAATGTTATCAGGTGTCCAGGAAGTACTATCTGTAGGTCCCTAAGTTTATGTAATTTTCTTTCTTTCCAGACAGCCTTCACCTGCTTCTTTAAGTACTTGGTGGTCAGAAGACAGCTATCCCATGATTATCATTTGTTTCCCTTGGTTACAGCCATGCACAGAGACTAACTTATTACAAATCCCATATTCCTTGGGAAGAAAACATAATTAGCCTCTCCTTGGTCCAAATTGCAAGAAGTGGGGTGAAGGACAAAGGAGACACTTGGGGACCCACCCAGTGATGCAGAGGAAGTTCTCAGAGAAAATGGTTGTGTTAGTCCAGGTCTCTAAGAAGCAGATGCCAAGACAATATTAAATCAGATAAAATATATTAAGAAGAGTATTTGTGAGGTAGAATGGTAAGGAAGCCAGAGGAGAGCCATCAGATGTAAATGTGACCCCAAATGAAGGAAAGACCAAGAAGGAAGGAAGAAAGGAAGGGAGGGAGGGAGAGGGAGAGGGAGACTTAGACTGGTTCTAAGTTCCAGGGAGCGTTCAGCAAGGCCAGGGAGGCTTATGTCTACTAGGAAGAGGTCTGTTTTAGTATCCCTGCTGGACTCAGTCATTGGCTAGAAGAAGCCTCAGGGAGGAGTGGCTTTGGAGCAAACATAGCAATACATTTCTTAGCTCAGCAGCTCGGGCCCTTGGTTGATCATACTCTTATAGTTGAATGTCTGAGAGGCAGAATCCCATGGCCACCACAATGGTCATTGACAACAGAAGGAACACCCAAGAGATGTTGCTGATTCCCCAAAATGGCTCAAAGGTTACCGAAAGTTTGAGTAAAAGTTTCTATTCTAGACGCAGTGAGAAGGCAGGGGAAATAACAGAAGGTAGAGAGTGAGACTGGAGATAAGAATTGGGGGTCTCCCAGGAAAATCATTCTTCTATCCAAAAAGCATCTACTGACTATGTGCTATATGCATAGATTATTCTAGGTTCTGGAAATAGAGGATGGACACTTAGCCATGATGAGTATGAGGCTTCAAGGAAGGATGTTGGAGACCTTAACACTGTCTCATCTCACTCTACCCTCATATTATGTCTGAGGTTGATAAAGTGTCTTATACAAGGTCAGGTCACCCTGCTGGTTATTTTTTTTCCCATTTAAAAAAAAATTGTTGTTCAAGTACAGTTGTCTCCATAAACCCTACTGGTTTTTGAGAGAGGAGTTTTAGAACTCAGGACTCCTAAATTCCACCTTATGTCTATCTATGCTTTGCATCTGATGGCAACTTAATTTTTGCCAGGCATAGGTAAGCAACCATTCCTCCCAACAAAGCTAAGGGTTGTAATTATTTGCTTTCAACCTATCTATAACACCCCCCCCCATATAGATGATGAAAAACTAAGCTTATGATGCTGCCTTTTAGAACTCCTGAGGGTTTCTGAACAATCAGGAAACTTTAGCCCGTATTTTCAGAATCTGCTGTCAGGGAAGGTCATCTGAATCATATCCATCAAATGTCGGGGATGACTCACCATCAAACAAATCTCACTTTTAAAAACTTGTCTTCATAAACACACAAGAAGAAACCACTTCTGCTGCTTTTGGGAAGGTTCTTCATTTCCTCTGCTTTCCCTCCTGGCCTTCAATCTGAGCCCCCAAACAAAAGGCCTACCGAAGAGGTACACACCTCTTACCTGCCCATAGCGTGACTGGCTTCAGGCACCAGAGCCCCCAAGAGGAGTTGCCCTCCCCTCATTTTGTTCTCTGGTCCTATCTGGGCTGACTCACTACAGCCTGAAGGCTTTGCCTCCTCAGGATTATGGCCTGTGGAGAAGGGGAAGAGATGCTAGCCGGATCCAGTATGTAATTAAAGATATGCATGCAGGCCAATGAGTGGCTGTTGCACAGAAAAGGCCCGCAGTCAATTTAGGCCAAAGAGCGAATCTTCCTAATGAGAAGCCTGGGGCTGCCTTTAATTTTGTAGGGTCTTCCAGGCCACTGAATTGGGTACACTTTCTTCCAGAATCTTCTGAGTGATTCTCTTATCTGAACTTCTCTTTGATGGAGGGATTGGGAGGGGATTGGGGTGGGTTGCAGGCATAAGCTGAGTTCATACATCCTCCAGCCTTCAGATAAACTTTGTTCAGTTTTACCAGAGTAATTCACACATTAGGTCCCTAAAGAGGCTACTCCCAAAGTCAAATTATGGTACCTACTTGGCATACCATTTTAGGAGCAAAAATCAAATAAATAAACAAACATAAACAAGCCAATCCACATGCTTTTGGCCCAGAAGTGGCATATCCTTCTCGTCCCATGTCAACTTTTTAAAAAACTGTATTTTCTTATAGAAAACATAGAAAACAAAGTAGAAAAATTCCTATAATTCTTCCCTTCCTAAGATTTTCTTTTTTCTTTTTAATGGTTTTATTTATTTTATTTTTAAACAGAGAGGAAGGGAGGGAGAAAAAGAGGGAGAGAAAAATCAATGTGTGGTTGCTTCTTGCACATCCCCTGCTGGGGACCTGGCCTGCAACCCAGGCATGTTTCCTGACTGGGGAATTGAACCAGTGACCCTTTGGTTCGCAGGCCAACGCTTAATCCACTGAGCTACACCAGCCAGAACCCCTTCCTAAGATTTTCTCTGCTAACATTTTGATGTATATTCTCATACATTTTTGCCTAGGCCAAATATATACACATATGTGCTTTTAAAAAATTAACCTGGAGCATAAACCCATATTAATATATTTTCACACTATTATTTAACAGCTATATAATATTTCACTATGTAGATATAACATAGTTACTTTACCAATCTTCCATCAAACATGTAGGCTGTTTCTTATTTTCAGGAGAGTCCCATTGATCTTCACCCCAAATTCCTCTTAGTGCAATGGAAGTTCAATTTAGCAAAATGGAAAAATGATGGCTCCTTTTCTCTAAATCAGTAGTTGCCAACCGGAGATGATTTTGTCCTCCAGGGGATGTTTGGCAGTGTTGAGAGACATTGTTGGCTGTTAAGACTAGGGGACTGCTCCTGGTATTTGTTAGGTATAGACATGAGATGCTACAGAATGTCCTATATTGCATAGGGCAGCTCTCTACAACTAAGGATTTTCCAGTCTAAAATGTCAATAGTACTGACTGCTCTCAATATTGGTCTAACCATAGTTATAAACTCAAGTGAGCTGTCCATCAGAGGACATGCTCCTCCCCTTTTTCACACTTCCTATTGCCACCTTTCCCGTTCAGCTCATAAATACAAATTAGAGCATTGCCCTAGACACAAAGTGACAAAGGCACAGCTCCTTCCGTGCACTGAATCACACCTTGCATCGCAAAAGCTCTTTTTCCAGATCAGTGGAAACTATGCTCTTCCTTGTCCATGTTGCTCTTGGCAACCAAAAGCTCAGTCTTTATTCAATTACTCAGTATGCAGTCATGTGCTTTTGAGCTACACGGCCTGTTTTAGAGCCACACCTTTCTCTATCCTGCGCTCCAGAAAAATTCCAAGGCCCTCATTTTACTTACTAGTAACCATATTCCCCACTTTGGGCTTCATTTACTCCTTTCCCCCCTTCCTCCACATTGAGCATTACATCATTTTTATGTCTCTTCTTCCTATGAAGACATCAATAACACATACACTCTTGCCACCTTCCCTCCTTCCTCTAAGAATTCAGAGTGTATTCTCCTGTCATTGGCTAATCCTTCTACATGAACCTTGGGTGCCTCTTGGAACCCCTTTATGCCTCTTTTGAGTCACTGCCCCCCTGTTACTGTAGTGTTCTCAAGAGCCCCCCATTAGAACAAAGCTACCACCTTTTTTTTTTCCCTCCCCTTCCAGGTCGACCTGGGTTTTGTAAACTTGAGTAAGGCTGGGAACCATCTTTCCTGGGACACTCTTCCTCCTATGGCTTCAGTCGTTATTTGCCAGTTTCAAAACTGGCATGAAATCTGGAAAGCAGGGGCGAGCAGGCAGGCATTACTCTCAGAATTTTCCCAGAGTTAGACATGATGACCAATAAATACTGCTCAGTGGCTGCCAACTTACGCTAGCTCAGCTTCTTGACTGCCGACCTCACTGGCCAACAACTGCGCCAGGCCCACCAGCAGACCAACAAGGGCAGCAGTTCACAGAGCCCACAACTACCCCAGCAATAGCAGTTTCCACAGAACTCTTTTTTTTTTTTTTTTTGGTATGTTTTATTGATGATGCTATTACAGTTGCCCATTTTTTCTCCCCTTTATCCCCTCTTCCCTGCACCGCATCCCATCATCCCCCGCTTAGTTCATGCCCACGGGTTGTACATACCAGTTCTTCGGCCTCTCCATTTCTTATATCCACAGAACTCTTCACAATGCTCCCTTTGTGGCCTCACAGAAGCAACCAGGCCTGATTCCGGGGATTGCCCTGAGGGCTTCAACTTGTCCATCTGCACCTATTCTTTAGACAGTTTGTTTAGTGACTGGGTCTCTGACCGCCCTCCTTCCTTAGCACCTCCCACATTTTTATAGGGCCTAATTTCTATAATAATTTCCATATTACTGATAGTGGCTGTGTATTCCAGAGCGAACCCCGTCTGATAAACTTTACCGACCACCTTCTTCAAAGAGTGATCTGCACTCACTGCCTCTAAGGTTTCGCCTCATAATCACTCTAAACTCCTACTCCTGGTCTTCCACAACGGCGCTTACCAAAGTCACCATCAGCCTTCTGCTTGCTAAAACTGATGGACACGTTTCTGTTCTAGTCTTACTTTGTATCTTTGCAACCTCTGACTCCTGTGTTCTCTCTCTTCTTCTTAAAGGTCTCTTATTTTTGGCCTCCATAAACCTGCTCTCTAATAGCAGGTTTCCTTCCTCTCGGTGCTTTTTCTCCATCTCCTTTACAGATTCTTCTTCCTCTACCAGACCCTTAAATGTCAGCATTCCACAAAGTCCTCAAGCATTTTTTAGTTTAGTATTGTTTTATCTCTTTTCTACTTCTTTTCCTTACACGATCTCATGCATGAAGCTTCCATTATGACCTATTTGCTGCTAATCCTTAAGCCCGCCTATGCCTCTAGCTCAGACCTTCCTTCTCAAGCTTCAGTCTTCCTTATGCTCCTACTGATGACATATCTCTACCTGGATCAGCTTAGCAGAAGCCTAATTTTCTGGGCTCTGCTAGGGAGGTGAACTCCTTCCAGCTCCCTGTTGGACCTTAACATGGTTAATTCATCCAAGGTAATGAAGCTTTGGCTACAGATGCAATCACTGTCCCACCTCTTGGCTGTAGGCCACCTGGGATAATCCACATCAATAATAAATAGCTTTTGGCAACTTTCTTAAACTTGCTTGTTTTAGTTTCTATATTTTTAAAATGGGGATAATAATAATTATTACTTCACAGCTTGTTGTGAGCATTAGGGCAGTGCCTAGCTTTTAGCAAAGGCTATGAAATTGTTTGCTATCATGATAAATATGACATCATCATCATCATTGTTATATTTTCAAATTATATTGCTCTTCATGCCAACTAACATTGCCTCGGTTTAGGTCATCATTATTCTTAACTATTGCAAGAGATTTTTAACTGATTTTGAGCCCTGTTTTAATCCCATAAAATTCATCCTCAACACTGTTGCTTCTTAAGAACAAGCTTCTTAAGATAATTTTTTTGTGTGTAAAACCTTTGATGACTCTCCATGACCTGAAGAATAAAGTGCAGAGTTCTTTGCTTGCCTTAATAATTCTGCCTGTTCCACCCTGGTCAGTTCCCTTTCACCTTTCCTACGTATATACCCACATAAAATGTGGGCACTCAATGTTCTATATCCTTGTTCAAGACACCTCCTCTTACAGCACCATCCATCATTACTCCCTGGTTTTAATTGCCAGCATCCAATTTGAAGTTTGGTTTAATGTTCTCTCCTCTGAAAAACTTTCCTTCCAACCTCAGCCCATCCCTCTGAGGGTTATCATTACCATGCCTTCTTATATGTTTCCAGGAGTTTGTTATATAGTTTTGGGGTTTTTTTGTTGTTTTTTTTTTTTGGATTGGCTTATTTGAATATTCAGCTACCTTATTTAATTCCCAGAGTCTTTTTCTTATCCTTTTCTCCAACGTTCCTTTTTAAATAGCATTCCATTTTAGTTACACGAATACGAGTTTATCATGGAGTTTATTTCTACTCTCCTGCACTTTCTCTGTTTATGCTGGGTTGTATTTTTCTGTCTGCTGGTTTCAGTTTCTCTAATTCATGTTGGTGGCTCTCCTCAAACGTCTGTTGTTAACCAATGGTCCGTTGGTGTCACTTCAAAGCCAATAGACAGCCCCAGTTTGGGGTGCAGTAAAGAAAGAAACTGTATTCAGTGCACAACAGCTCAACTGTGATACCACACGGCTGTGAGGCAGCCCTGGGGCCAGGCCGTTCTCCGGCTAGGCGGCTCTCTGCAGTTCTGCTCTGGGGGCTGGTCCGCTCTTGAAGGCCTGGCTGCTCCAGGCCAGTCTGCTCTGTGCTGCGCGGCTCTACTCTGACAAGTCTTCGGTGCTTCCGCTCAGCCAGGGAGAAGCAGCCTTCGGTCTTCAGTGGAAAGGGAAAGTGTGCTCTAGTATATAGTTTTAATAATAATGATCCATCCACATTACCCTGTGAGCTGCTCAATGGAAAGGACAGTGTTTGGTTGATGAATAAATGATTGAATAGAAAGAAGCCCAATGGAAATTCAGGTGAACTGTGGGGTTCCTTCAGGTATCGTGGTCCAACACGCACTGTGAGAACTAGAGCATGGCCGGGAAAGATCCCTTCATAATAATATTAAGTAGAAGTTTTTTCAACACCATGTAAGATCAGGAAGATCTCATCATATCTCCTACCTGCATTAACCAGCTGTTTATTATTTTTTTATATATATATCACACATATTGGGTGGGGCAAAAGTAGGTTTACAGTTGTTCATAAGGTAAATAATATAATAATTAATAAATAATACAAGAACGAACTCTGTTTCACATACTCACAGCCATAAACTTACTTTTGCCCCACCCTGTATTCATCTTTGGAGTGGCTACTAAAAATGTTAACACACATGTACAAATACATCTTTCTAATGTGTAGCATTAATAAGTATTTTTACTGATTGACTCCCTCTGAGAAACAAACACTTTAGCTTACTCCTCTGGTTTCTCTACCTCCGCCCCCAGTTCAGCAGTTTCTTTTCTACCTATAGGTATTCAGTCTTTGGTTTATTAACTCACAATGAACTTCTGATAGTCCAGGATGAAGGAGGAGTAACTGGGCCATGGATAGGAGATCACCGTGCCACTTACCACAAAAGGCGCCACTTAAGCAAAATAAAGGTGACTTTGCTATCTCATCATCTCATCTACCCAACATGCATTTGTCGGTGTGTTTGCTCCGAGAAACAGAGCCAATAGAATATATATAAACATATACATAATAGGAGATTTATTATAGGAATTGCATCATGTGGTTGTGGAGGCCAAGAAGTTCCACAGCCTACTGTTTGCAAGCTGGAGAGCCAGGGAAGCTGGTGTTGTAATTCAGAGGCCTGAGACCCCAGGGTCTGACCGTGCAAGTCCCAGTTTGTATCCAAAAGCCCAAGAACAGGAGCACCGATGTCCAAGCCCAGGAGAAAGTAGATGTCTCAGCTTAAGCAGAGGTGAATTCATCCCTTTTCTGCTTTTTTGTTCCATTCAGGCCCTCAATGAATTGGATGACAACCACATTTGTGAGGGTGATCACCTTTACTCAGACTACTGATTCAAATGCTATTCTCTTCCAGAGACACCCTCGGAGGCATACCCAGAAATGTTGCTTTACCAGCTATCTCGGCATCCCACAGCCCAGTCAAATTGACACATAAAATGAACCATCATGGAAGGGTATGAAAGAAACCAGGTATCCAGGGGGACTAGAACCAAGAAATCCAAAACAACTGAGAAGTCCGTGTACACTTCTCACCTCCCACCTCTTCTCTTTTCGGTGCATCACATTCATTCTAAAAGTTTTCTGTTACCCAGATTTACAACACAGGAATCCCATTAGTGACTCAAGAGAACAGCCAAGATTGAGATTGGAATATCTTTTCCCCAATTCCAAATTCCCAGGAAAGAGACTACAGGTGACCCTTGAATAATGCCAGGGGTTGGGACACCAACCTGTGCAGTGGAAAATCCAGTCCACATACAACCGCAGTCAGCCATCTACAGATGTGAATTCCCAACTGCAGAGTTGACCCTTGAACAACATGGGTATGAATTGCACAGTAAATTGAAAAATGATTGTATAAGTGGACTTACACAGTTCAAAGCCCTGTTGTTCAAGGGTCGATTGTATGATTGAATCAGGTGACAACACCTAGACAGATTGGCTACGGCTAAAGGTGGGGTCCAAAGGTAGGCAGACAAATTCAGAGCATGGTCATTTTCCAGAGAAAAACTCAATGGACATCCACCACGAAGTCGTACACCTAGAAAAACTAAAACATGAGAGTATTAAAGTGAGAACATTGGAGTGGGAATGAGATGTAGAGACCAATAGGTACATTGATTCTTATCTGAGTAGCTTTTTAAAAATATGCCTGCCTGGGCTCTACCCACACCTGGTAAATCAGAATCTCTGGGGTAAAGGTGGTTAATCCTAGCTGGGTAAATTAAGGCCTATGAAAAGGAAATAATTTGTTTCAGGTTACTTGGAAATTAATGATGTAGCTAGGATTAGAACCCAGGACTCTTTCCAATAAAGGCCTGTTGATGTCAACTGTGCTAGCCCCATGCATTCAAGAGCCAGGGTCTCGGTGAGGTAGAGGACTGGGAAGTGCATATGTGTTCTTGCAAAAGAGAGATGAAGCTAGGAAAATGCAAATGTTCTGGGAATGCAAAATTGCTCCAGGAAGGAGGAGAATTTTCCTAGATTTTATTATCAAAATGCTCTAAGCTTTAATGTCTTTCCTAGGTCTGTACAGTCTGTTCTCTGGGCTCCAACCAGTCACCTGGGCCAAGAGAGTAGGATAATGTAGAGTGTTTGGCTCCCTTCATCGAAGCACAATCGCGGCGGCTGGGGCTGGAGGCAATGGGTACTGGAGTAAATTTAGTTCTTCTCTTCCACTGCCCAGGGTCTCTCCACTCCCTGCCTACCAAACAATTTTTAACTTTTAAAATTTGGAATGTAATTACATCGAATTGGATTAATCATAATCAATGGTTCTTGACTCACTCTCCCTGGTGCTCTGAGCACAGTCTGCTTTTACTCTTGTCTTGTTTATTTTTAACAATACAATAAGCCCCCCTGAACCCACTGCCCAACGCGAACACCAGAAACTTGGCAATAACTTGCATACACCTGTGCTTTCCTTTCCTCCCCGCCTTCGCACCTCCCTACCTCGTTTCACCCAACGGAGTTGCCAGGCTTAATTCGGTGTTCATCATTCCTTGCTTTTCTGTCTATGTAGTTTTATCTCATCTATTTATATTCATAATAAGCATTATTATTCTTAATTTATAAAAAGGCATTATACTGTTTATAATTTCCAGACTTACCATTTTTACCTAAAATTATATTGCTAAAGATAAAAAGGAAAGAAGTCTGGCAGACACCATCTCAATCAGGGGATCAAAGTGAACTTCATCTGCAGCGGGACAAATCAAAGTTGAGTGCTTGCTAGGGTGTGATGACGAGAACACAGCTTTGCTTCTGGGATATTCTTGCCAAAGATACATAACCTGACTCTAATCATGAGAAACATCAGACAAACTTGCTTTGAGAGAAATTCTATGAAATAACTGCTGTGATCTTCAAAAGTGGAAAGGTCACGAAAGTCAAAGAGAAACTGAAGAACCATTGCAGACGAAGGAGACTAAAAAGACATGACAACTAAATGCAATATGTGATTCTGAACCAGATGTGTTTGCTCTAAAAGGCATTTGGGAAAAATTGACAAAGCTTAAATGATGTCTGAGGATTACATAGTGGTCAAATAATGTAATTTCCTGATTTCAATGGTTGTATTGTGGCTATATAAAAGAATGCCCTTGTATGTAGAAAACATACCTAAAGTAGTCAAGGGTAATGAAGTATCAGATTGGCAACTTATCCTCAAGTGGGTCAGGAAAAAAAGTGTTTGGACTGTACTTGCAATTTTCTGTCAGTCTGAGTAGGCTTCAAAACTAACAAAAAACCCCCACAAAAAGTATATTACTAGTATTCATCCAGACTTTTACATATCACTGTAATCCATATATTTTGACTACTGACAATATTGCACTACTGTTCATTTATTCACTCTCTCATTGATGAGAGGAGGAAGCAGGCCAGAGAGCTTAGGTGAACAGCCTCAGGTCTGCAACTAGTAACTATTGGAGCAAAACATTAGCCCAGGTCTTTGGGTTTCCCTGTCAGTGCTCCTTCCACCAGGTTTTATGGGGGGCGGGGGAGGAAAAAAGACTTGTTGGCCTGATTATCATCACTAAAAGACCTTTATGGCAAACTGCTGTCAACTCCTGATTACCCAGGAAGGGCAGACGAAAGGCGGTCATCACCAAAGACTGATGAATCATCAGTAACTCTGAATCAGGCTCAGCAAAATTCCGTGGGCAAATTCCTATGATCTCAGATGGGAGGGGCCGGGGGATCGAGGAGGAAGCAGATTAGGTGGGGGTCTAGACACCACTCCTATTCAACTAGTGCAGCAGTTTTGATCTTCTGAAACCCCCAGGTAGGAGAGCTCACTTCGGGTTCCTATTGCACCTTAGCTGTGGTTGACAAACACCAGGTAACTAAACTTGGACTGCAAGTTGCAATGACAAATTGACACAATGATTTGTCTGGGTTTAGAAAGGAGATAAAGGTTCTACAGGAATAGGAAGGCAGGTTAGTCAAGATTGCCCAAGGTCAGGAGATGGGAATGTGTATTGTCAATAACACCGGTAGGTGATGTAGCATTTGATACAGGAACAAGGGCAAAATAGATGTTAGATACACACTCTCAAACCCTCAGGAGGTCATGAAAAAATTCAAGACAAAATAAAAGGGTGCTGTCTATTACTGGTAGCAAGGAAGCTCAACTACAGGGAGCCCCAGATATCCACAGATATGGGCCAGAACCCAGGCTTTGCCCAAACTTAGTAGGTCATGTTCTCTCTCTGATCATTTGTTTTCTCCTCTATGTATGAGAGAATTTAATTGTTTGATGTTTTAGCAATCTCCAGTTCAAATATTCTAAGAGTACTTCTGTATAACAGAGAATGGAACCCAAACTACCCAACTCTTCCAAAGGCAAAAGAAAGGTCTTTCTTCTCCTCTTCCTCACACAGTATCTGGATGCTCTGTGGAAATGTCATTTTCCAATCCAAGCAATACTTTATTTAGAGCACAGAGAAGGTGCAAAGTTGAGTAGAATTTCCAAAGGTAGTCCCACACACCACTAGTCCCATAAGGTTTCTTTTTAAAAAAACAAACCTCATAGCATAGCAAAACAAGATACCATTTACAATAGCACCATAATATGAAATATCTAGAAATAAATTTAACAAGAAATATGAGAGATCTATATAATGAAAATTTTAAAGCTCTTTTGAGGGATTCAAAAAGTTTAAATAAATTTTTAAAAAGCACCCTATACTGTTGAACAGCAAGCCACAACCTCAAAAAGATGCCAACTCTCAGTAACTAATCTATAAGATTAAAACAATATTATAAATGTACAAGCTGAATTTTTTAAAAAACCAGACAAGCTAAATTCTAAAGTTCATTTGGAAAAATACACAAAAATGTATCATCAGAATAAAAGAAAAAGAGTGACAAGGGAACAAGACCGACTAGATATTAAAACATACTATACAGCCTTAATACTTGAAGTAGGGTACTATTGATGCATAAGTGGAAAATGATCCACATAAAATTAAAAGTTTGGAAATAGACATAAATACCCATAGGACTTAATAAACAATGAAAGTGGTATTTCAAATCATTAGAGACAAGATTTGAATTATTCAATAATTGCTGTTTGGTGCAATCAGTTAACCACCTGGAAAGAAATGGATGTATAAACCACATTTTACCCCAGTGTAAATTTCAAAAGAATCAACTATTTAAATGTAAAAATGAAAACTTAAAAGTAATAAAAGAAACTGTGGAAGAATTCTTGTACAATTTCAGAAGGGGAAAAGCTTCTGATTTTTTTTTTAAAAGGACAAATAATTTGTTTACAAAAAAAAAATTTCTGGATGGTAAAGAAAACAAAATCAAAGATAAAGGCAAAGAACAATTTAGAAAAAATATTTTCAACTCATATAACAAAAGGCTAATTTCTGTTATACAAAGAGCTCTTACAAATCAATAAAAACAACCCAATGGGAGAAGGGCAAAGTTCATAAAGAGTTCACGCAAAAGGAAACACAAAGGCTCTTAAACATGTGAAAGAATGTTCAATGGTCAGTACAGTTCCAACATGTGCTGCTCAAGGGTCAACTGTACATTGAGTGAGGATTTCACTTCTGGGAACTTGTTTCGCACATGGAAAAATATCTATGTATGAGATTATTTATTGCAGCAATGTTTCTCATAACTTAAAATTAGAAAAAAATTACATATTCACATGAAATAGAATTAGTGCATTGATGGAAACGGAATACTACAGTATAGTTAAAAAACAAGGATGCCTTTTAATGTACTAATATGGAAAAAGTGATAAGAGAAAAATTATATGTATATTGGTGTTATAATATGATAAAATTTGTTTAGATATCCATAGAAAAATATATATAGTATATATTTACTATATACCAACAAAATACTTCTAGAAGGATATGCAAGAATATAATAACATTGCTTAAAGTGTGATGAATGAAAAAGAGAAAATCCTTAAACTGTATATTCTTTTATATATTTTGAACTTCAAACCATATAATTATATTACCTACTCACAAATTAAATTTCTATGACTTCTACAGCATTATCTCTGCTCTAAGAGATATCCATGATGAAAACCATCAAAATAAAGGCCCGTAGAAGACCAGCATTTTGCAAACCTATTCACCTCTGAAGCTCTTCCCCCTTCCCGTGGTGCACACTGCGGAGGGAGCGCTGTCTCGGGGCCTAGAGCTGCACTGGGCTGCCCCAGGCCCTGCATCCTGGGTGGAGAGCCCTGCTCAGAGGACCCCGCTCAGCAAACGGAACCCTTAGGTGGAATCCTACAGAGACAGAACAATGGCAGTTTCATCTTAGTCTCTGAGCAAAGTGGAAGAAAATCTCCTTCCCTTTCAACCCCATCTTTTCTGAACCAAGTTAGAATTTTCAGCTATATTTTAAAAAGTTAGATGCACCAGATCATTCAATAAAGAGAATGCACAGCCTTTGGCCATGTGAGCTTATTCACGCAGAAGTAGGGCATGAGGGGAGAGGGTTATCAAACATTAAACATGAACTGGCCCTAAGTTAAAGTCCTCTTCTTTACATTATAACCCAAAGGACAGAGCCATGTGACACTTCTAATAGTATGTCTATACTGGCCTTCCCTCTTGTGCAAGACTTCCATATAATTTACACATTTCACATTCCCCTAACTGTTGAGCTTAAATGAGCTGTTCAGGTTGAGAAGTCAATTTTTTGGGGAACATGCCTAAATAGGGTCACTCTCTGGTACCATTCGAGCTAACTCAAGAGAGATTATTTACACTATTTGGAAGTCATTGTTAGAAAAAGCCAACTAGAAACCATTCCTGGCCCTGGTTAAGAATGGAAGGTCGGCATAAGGGAATGTGGAGAGCTTCCCAGAATTCTCATACAGCTGGCTAGCTTCAGCAATGTGGAAGTACAGAGGTCTTCTAGCAGAGTTGCTCTCAAAGTGACTCCCACACTGGCTGCATCAACATCTACAAGGAACTTCGTAGACGTTTTAGAAATGGGTCATTCCGATGCATGCTAGACTTTGAAAACCAGTGCTCTAACAGAAGAATCCCCAGTCACCATCCCCACGTGGGAGTACTCAAGCATCAAGACATGCTTCTGCCCTACACGGGCCTCTTAGAAGTTTAGTTCTAAGTTTCTTTTTAGGGATTGAGTGTTTATCCACTATCATTTTGGAGAAAATGGTAGGAATTTCTATCTGGAAGATTCAGAAATACATCCACACATATTTTACTACAACTGGCTAATGGAGTTATAAGAAAAAAAAACTGGCTCCTATAGCTAGTATCTGCAATAACAGTAACAGTATTACAACAGGGGAAAGAACTACACTGGAACCAATTTTCAGGGGTGACTAGAAAGTGGACCTATGTAACTGCCTCATCACACACGATAAATTACTTGAATGTTGAAGAGACTCCTACGGAAGAATTGACCCCCAATTCCTAGAGTCAAATCCACGCAGAAACAGGTTTCATGTGGAGGTATAAGCAGGTGGGGTTTTTTGGAGCCAAATTGCAAATGGCGATGAGTGGACAACAGAAAGATAATTCATTATGATCTATGATGCTCAAGGGTCAAAGGGGAGCTCTTGTCCTCAGTCCTTTAGGGAACCGGTTCTTAAATCTTTTCTCCCTTTTCCTTCATTGGTGTTAGGAGTCTCCTGTCTGGAAAAAAATGGCTAAGTGTGACATTACAGTGTGGCTGTGTCTCCAGTCTCTGAGGCCTAAGAAATTTTACGTGGGGACCCTGCTCAGTTTATTAACATGGGAAAAAGGATCTCCAAGATATTACCAGGCTGCCCTGTACTCTGAGGAACATATGTAATAGGCATAAGGATCGTAGGGAACAATGAAGCCAGTGGAAGCAAGACCACTTAGAGTGGCAGAGACCAGAGAAGCGATGGGGCAGAGGTGCAGGAATGGGGGCAGAGGGAGCCAGAAAGCTCAAAAAAGTTGAAACCAATCATGAGTTTCATCACAGACTGATTTGTCAGCATGCGTAAGCGCCTCTATCGGCTTTCGCTTTCCCACAAAATTTTGTACGCATTTTCTCTTAAATATCTCCCACGTTGCCCCATTCTCTTTAAGATGTACTGAAAAGGACATGTCCTTTGGAGCCAAACAGGTATGAGTTTAAATTCTGACTCTGCCACTTAACAGATTTATTTGTAATCTTCAATAAATTACAGTAAATTACATCATTCTTCTAAACCTCAGTTTTCTCACTGTGGAATTGATAAGCCAGTCTTGTGGGTCTGTTTTGAGCAGCAGTAATAATGAGTTATAACGTCTTGAGCTCCTGCCAGGTGTTCCATGTACATGATTATCTCAATCCATCTTCGTAACCACACATTAAGATAAACATCTTTTTCCCATTTTACAGATTAGGAAACAGCCTCAGGTGGGTTAAGAAACTAGCCCAAGGTGAGATACGGAACCAAGATATTCAAAGTCAGGTTGCATCTGGCCTCAGTATCCACAGGTTTTCCATTAGGCAGCACTGTCTTTCACAATGTCAAGTACAATGTCTGAGGGGCGGTGTCTACAAGCTTAAGCTTTCTTTTTTCCCCCCTTTCCTTCAATTCTCATCCCTCTCCCCTCCAGGTCTGCCTTCCAGATCACCTTTGTCAAAACTGATGTTCTCTGGCCTTTCAACAATGACGGTCCACACCACTCAAGAGCAGCCTTTTGCTTTCTCATCCATAGCCCATCTACTGATGCCAGGTAAAGATAATTAAAGCCTTTATTGTGATCTCTCTTTTCTCTACAGCATGCCTCTTTCTCACCCACCAGCTTGTAGGCTACACACGAATCTTAATATTTTCTTTGTTCTCTACCCCTGAAGCCTCCCTGGTGCTTCACACACCCTACTTGAACTGAATTTTTTGAGCTCCTCCTCCTCTTGTGTAGTGAGAGCTGTGGGTGGGAGGATCTGGAATCTCTCCAGCTGCCTGACGTGCAGAGTATGGCTCCTGTTCAGGGGTCCTTGGTGCCCCCTTATGTTCTCTGGTTTTTCTGCATAGAGGCCTACAGTGACAGATTCCCCTCACTTGTTCTCTGCCTCACAGATTCACTGATCAGACATAGACAGTAATAAATAACAACCTAGATGATTATGTCTGGTAGCTAATTGACTGTGTAACGTAGGCTACCAGCCTCTGGGGCAGCACAGCGTGCCTCTTGTAATTAATCACCCTCATCCCATCCTGACTACCCAGCTATGTCAAATCACAGAACAATTAGGCATTTTCTGAGTGGGTTTCCCTGCCTGGGCTGGGAAAGTAGAAAACATCCTATTAGTACAGCTTTCTCTAGGTTCTCAGAGCCATATTGATTCTATGGGAAGTCAATGCTGTGCCAAGCACCGTAGCAAATGTTGTAGGAGTTGGCAAGACGAAGAAGAAATAATCTGTGCCCTCCAGGACCACATAACTAAGTTGGGGATATAAGACAAAATTAGAGTAAGTGTAATTTGGTAAATGTTGTATAAGAGGTACAAATACATTCCTGTGAGATAAGAGTACATTTTGATTGAGAATGGTGAAGTTAGCAGCATGAAGGCCAGAATTCAGTGTAGTGCCGTGGCTCATGTTAGAATCACCTATGAAAACAATTCAAAAATATAGATTCCCAGCCATGACTGGTGTGGCTCAGTGGAATGGGCATTGTCCTGAGGACTGAAAGCTTGCCGGTTCGATTCCCAGTCAGGGTACATGCCTGGGTTGCAGGCCAGGAGTCTGGTTGGGGGCATGCAAGAGGCAACCAATCAATTTTCTCTCACACATTGTTGTTTCCCTCCCTCTCTTTTCTCCCTCCCTTCCCCTCTTTCTAAAAATAAATAAATAACTAATCTTTAAAAATATAGCTTCCCAAATCCTACCCAATACCTATGAAATAAGAGTGTCTGAGGGAAGACAAAGTAAAAATATCTCTATCCAGGTGTTTGAGAAATTCTGATGCAAACATAATTTAGGGCAGCTACCCAGCTCCGTGTTCTGAAAGCTTTGACCCATTCTAATAAGGATAGATTATGAATTACACAACCCCTCAATCACAGCCTGCTCTTGCCATAGCTTACTGAACCAAGGGTGGGTGTCCTACTCAAGCTGAGTTCCTGAGAGCTGATAAAAGGAGGTCCCTTGGTTTCAGGTCCAGGCACAGTGCAAACCCAGATGGGAGGTAGAAGGTGGGCTGGGAGGTGAGCCGGACTCCGAGGATTGGGGCCATCTGGGTCTTCGATGATGGAACATGTGCTCAGACAGAGCTGCCGCACCAAGAAGGCTGCCAACTCATAACACATCTGCATCATGAACACGAGAAACAGACAGATGTCTAATACTCACCAGGCAGAGGCAGCATAGTGACATGGTTAAAAGTGTCAGCTCCGGAGTTAGGCTATTTGCATTGGACCCTTGGTTCTACCATTTGAGAAAAGTGCTTGTTTGTTTGTTTGTTTGTTTGTTTGTTTGTTTTAGAGCCTTGGGTTTTTCCTTTATAAAATGGGAGAGGACCTATCTTATAAGGTTATTGTTAGGATTACATGAATAATGTATATGAGGTACTTAGGACACTGCCTAGACATAGTTTTAACTTAAACACAATAACTTCTAACTTACTGTAACTTAAATACTCACTATGTGTTATACAGTGGTCTAAGCACCGTACAAATTAGCGAACTTATTTACTTCTTATGTGTACTGAAGATGAGTGCAATTGTTAGCCCTGCTTTATAGGTAAAGAAAATGAGCCACAGAGAACTTCAGTGATTTTCTCAAGTGGCTCAAGAGTCTATCCTCTAAACTAATATACTATGTAGCACTCAGTAAATCTTCCCTATTATTTTTATTAGATGTGTAACTTTGAGCAAGTTTGTTGGCCTCTCTAAACCTCTCTGTAGATTGGACATAACAATAGATGTTGAAAGATAATGCTTGAGGACAGAACAACATAGTATATAACAGTATTCAAAAGATGTTCTTACTCTCACTCTCTCTTCTCCTTCTTCAGATTCCTTAAACTCCTTTCTATAAGAATATCCGCAACCCAAGGAAGCAGAGATTGATGTAGCATAAAACCTGACTTGGTTCTGCCTTTTTAGTCACTTGTAGCTTAGCTTCACTATCCAGAAGCTGTATTAACTGTACTTTAGCCCCCTGGATACTCTGCTTAAATTTCGGGGGGTGCTAAATATTATTCTACCCTTCTCCCAAGCTGGAATGCCCCCAAGTCCCACCTTGGCAGAAAGACCCTTCTAGCCTAAAAGGGGGCTTCTTTCCATTTACTGCACTTCTGTTAGAAGGGGAAAGCTCTGAAATGACTGGAATGCTCTTTAAAAACACTCAGCTCTCACTCATCTCAAATTTTTTGTCCTGTAGACTCACCCAAGCCTTTCACAGTGGTTTCAATGTTGGCAGCTTACGAAGGACCCAGAGTCAGTCCTTACCGCTGTTGTCCACGCTTTCCTAGAATGGTCTAGAGATACAGAAAATGCGCTAGTCACACCATTTGTTCTAGATTTTACTAGTCCGATCTGGCCTGAGAAGAGAGAGAGCTAGCTACCAATTTAGGGCATCAGACTATCACGTATGCAAGTATACCTAGAGGCGTGTTGCCTCATTTCCCTTTCTATTACTGCTTCCAAGCAATAAATTGTTGCAAGACCATGATTCTAGTTCCCTTGTTACCCTTACAAACTCAGTGATGATTTAAATCAGAGGTCATCAGACTTCTTCTATAAAGGATCAGATAGAGTTTGTCAACCACGTGATCTGTGTCTCAGCCATTGTAGTGAAAGCAGCCATAGATAGTATGTAAACAAATATGCATGTGCACTCCCATAAAGCTTTATTTACAAGACATAGGCAGCAGGGTGGGCAGGGTTAGGTAACATCTCATTGAAATCATAATAAGAGTTATTTTCATTGCAGAAAGTTTAGGCAAGGATAGAAATCAATGCCAAGAAGAAGCAGGAAGTTTATTATAGTGGTAAAATACAAGGAGCACTTGATTATTGTGGTCGAATGCAAGGTCAGCCTCTCTGGGTCAGAGTATTGGGACCCTAAGCAAGTAACTTAATGGCTTTAAATGCCAGCAGCCTTATTTGGAAAATAGGAATAATTATAGTATACTCCTCACAGTGCTGATGGGAGAATTAAATGAGATAATCTAGGTAAGAACTGGAAAACTTGTCAGCCCTCGGAGTTTGTTAGCTGTCTGAGAGTCCAGCAGGGCATTGCGGGTGAGTGTGAGCTCAGAGGGCCACATTGTCACTTAACAACTGAGATGGAGAGCAGTTACTGCACCTCAGCTTCATCTGTAACAGTCCCTGTCTTATGTGGATGTTGCCTTCAATCAGGCTGCTATCACAAATATACCATAGAGCGGGTGGCTTATAAATGACAGAAGTTTACTTCTCATTCTTCTGGAGGCTGGATGTCCAAAATGAGGATAACTGGGCTCTGGCGAGAGTTATCAAGCAGGCCGCAGACCGCTGACTTCTCGTTGCCTCCCACATGACAGAAAGAGGGCAAGGGGGTTCTCTGGGGTCTTTTTATAAGGGTCCTAATCCTATTCATGAGGGCTCCACCCTTAAGACCCTAATTACCTTCCAAAGTGTCCACCTCCCAGTACCATTACATTAGAGACTAAGATTTCAACAGACATTTCGGGGGTACACACACATTCAGCTGATACACTAGTGTGAGAACTAAGTAAATAATGCATGTGAAGAACTAGCATAGTGCCTGGTAGATCGTAATTATCCCAGGTGCTACTTTTTTAAAATATTAGTATACAGCATTATTAAGAAATCACTATCTCATACCCTGAGGTAACCACTGCTAATACTTTGGAACATATCCCTTTAGTAATTTTGTATAGTTTTGACCAGGCTATCATTGTATACATAATTTATCTTCTTTATTTGACGTTATATGCTATCACGTTCCCCTTGTATTAAAAACCTTCTGCTAAGAGACTATTTTACCTGCCCTATAACCACCTATGGAGAGTGGGTTCACCATAGTTTCCTTAGTCTTTGCCCCAGGCCTGGGCACGATGGTGGTTTCCAGTTATGGTCATCTTAAACAATATTGCTATAAATGTATCGGGCACACAGATCTTTGTATGTTGTGGAATTCTCTCCTTAGGATAGTTTTTCCAAAGTGGAATTACTGGGTGAAAGAATATGTATATATTTAAGCTGCTGTATATGTGTGCTCAAATCACTTTCCAAAATGAATGCTCCAATTTATAGCACTGCCATAGAGTATGCATTCACCAGGCATCAATTTCCTCATCTGCCAAGTGAGGATACTAAAGCTTGCACGGTCTACTTTATACAATCACTGTGAGAACCCAAAGGTATGTAGCAATGCTTTGGAAACTGCCACAAGATATGTCGCCATAGTCATTTCTCTTCGGTGACAGTGTCTGATTAGGCCATGTGAGAGGAGGTTAAAAAAGAAGAAGAGAAAGAAAAATAGAGCTACAAGGCTGCAGAATGGGAGAGATGAAGGGTGGAACGGAAAGGGTTTCTGGCCTTAGCTACCAGCACTGATTAAAACCCCCCTATAGAGAGTACTCTTCCTCGAAGAGAGGTAGGGCAGTGTGTCACATACCATAAGGTGCATATACATGAGTAAATAAATTGCCAACCAATACATTTTTAAAGGGAACCCATTATGCTTATTTATTGAAGCTTTCAAGTGTTACGTTGGAGCCTGCAATGAAGTAAATTATTAAGCATCTCTGTATCTACTCTGAAAAATATCATGGCTCCTCCTTTTGAGCTTTGCTTCTATTTCTACTCTGAGTCCTTCTTCAGGAGCCCTTGGAGCAATTCTTTATGTTTGTCATTGGAGCTCCTCTTAAGGGTCTCAGTGCCAGAGATCACCCACTCCAAGGCTGTGCGAGAACTCTGGTACAGAGAAATTCTCTGTGTCTCGTTGATATAAATGTTGGAAATCAAAGTACTGTTTATCATATTTGTTTTCCTATGGCCCCTTCCTCCCAATACCCCTGTATTTGTACTGCTTTCTCCTAATTTCTCCACAAAAAAAGATTCTTTTCTTTGATAAACCAGGCATTGGAAACGGCTGATCGGGAGTTTGAATGCAACTGGAGTTGTCAGTCACGTGACTGCATCTCCATCCTACAGAGATTTCACTTTCAAAGTGAAGGCAAAAATAACTCCACAACTCAGTCAAATGAAAGCAAATGAAAGCACTAGAAAATCAGAAAAGAGCTCCAATTCTATTTTTATAAATGCTCTAGCTCATTGATTTCAGTGAATTCAAATTCACTTTTTGATTCCATCATCCCAGGTCCCCTTCAGAGAACTGTGTGGGGAAGGACAGTGGGCTTCAGAGCCATGCAGCCTGCTTCTGCTAATTCTAATCAGCTTGGCCACTTTGGTGCAGGATGGCTGTGGGCAAAAGGCTCCACCCCACTGAAGCTCAGTGTCCTCAGGTGAAATGGAAAGGATATAGGCAGTACTTAGCTCATTAGACTATTGTGAAGATGAACTGAGCTAAGGTACGAGTGCCAAACCATAGCGTAGTTCCTCATTGTTCCCTAGGTGCTCACACTCTCCCCGTATAAAATTCTATCCATCCTCAGGGCTCAGTTCACCTACTATCTTCCAAATGAGTTATACCCCAGCCCACCTCTGTCTGACATCTTATATCATCAGTTACCTGCACATTTCGTGTGGCTTGTCACCTATCCTGCCACGGGGTTCTCTGTGACAGTCGTAGGCACCAACACTTTTTATTTTTCACCCAGAGTGATGAAAACATAGGTCCATTACAACAAATCAATGTTCCCAGCCTTCCCAACTCATTTAGCACGGCGACAGTGCTTAAAAACTGGAATGGTGAAGCAGGCCAGAGCTCGTGGCAGGAGGCAGGTTGCCATTTATCAGACACAAGATCTGGTATCTCGTTTTCTCTGCTTGGATGCTGCTAGTGGGATCTTCTTGGTGGGTCTAGGTTTTATCCCCTCAGCTAGAGGATAAGTCTTTTGAGAGCAGAGATCAAGTCATATGCTTCCTTACTTCTCTTCTTAGCATCTGGCGTACTACTTGCAGTAGGTGTACCAAAAGCCTTCCAGCCCAATTTTAAGAGATACCTGGAATGTCAGAGAAAGAGTACATGTTAAGCAAGGAGGCCAACTTGGATGCAAGACATAGGATTTATTCAAGAAGACAGTCGCAGCACTTGTCATAATAAGAAAACGACCCCAGGCAAACTTTTCTATTGAAGGAAAATTATACTACCTTTTCATTCATGCCTTCATCTGCAGATACAGAATGATAGTCTGCCACTGTACATGTCTCCTCTCTCAAAAAGTTTATACCCAAGTTGAAGAGATAAAGTCTCAAGATCCACAAAAATGATCCTGGCAGCAATCCCTGGATTAATAAAAATGAGATGCCAGCTCCTGTGCTTGATAAATGGTGTGACTCATCTTAGATCAGGTTGGGTTCTCATTAGCTGGTCACAAATCTGTATCTCTCATTCATCTAGGAGAGATGTTCAAGGGCAAGAGCCCTGCATTAATCATCTTTCTATTCTAGTGTGTACAGCAGTGCTTGTCGTTCATTCATTCATGGATTCATTTACTCAACACATATTTAATGAGCATCTACTATGAACCAGGCTAAATAGATATCCATGTTGGCTCCACAGGCCAACCCCCAAGTCTTCTGTCCTCCTAAAGTACATCAGGGTCCATATCAAATGAATGTAATTTTAATTTGGTTCAATTAAACAACATATTTTTAAAGCTCCTACTATGTACCAGGCAATGGGGATATAGCAAATCAGGTGGACACAATTTTTACCCTCAGCCTAGGTTTTCACTCTAGCATAGAAAGACAAATACCAAATGAACAACGGGTATCCTAGGAAACACCTGCTTTTGCATACTCAAATCCGACTGTCCACTACCTGGTCCATTCTTCCAGCTTGCTCTGCTGGATGACTCATCACAGTTTATGCCCCTTCTCTTCCCGTCAATTTGATCTACCTCCTGGCCATGACCCAGCTTCATGCGCTGACTCTGGCTCCCTCTTGGTATGGCAAACAATGAGCAGTCTTTCAGGTAATACAAATCAGCTCAACTTGCCTCTAAATGTCACCCCCACCCATTTACCTCCAGGGCGTGAGCCCCCAGGCAGCCTATGAAACACTGCTGTAGTCGTAGACACTCACTCTGCAGTTGCTAAATGAAGGCATGAATGAAGAGGCAGCGTAACTTTTCTTTAAACGAAAAGGTTTGCCAGGGGTCAGCCTTCATGTTATGATAAGTCTAAGTGCTGCAATTGTCTTCCTGGCAATAGAGCCCTGCTAGCACTCATGGGCGAGGGGAAGGAGTGCTTAAAAAAACACTTTAATTAGGCAATTATGACAATTAAATATTTGAGACTCAGGGCTCTTAATCCCTATTTGATTTCCACTTTAATTTCCTAACAACGTATGTCTCTGTTCTCATTGTAATCTTTGCCTTTGAATTTGTGTGGAATTCATTTGCTTGGATAATTGCTTCTCTATAAGGCTCTCTCTTGTCACGTTCACAATGATCTAACAGTAAGGGGAGGGGGAAATAAATCTACTGTCATGAGGAAAATTTGTTAAAGACTGGTGAATACCAGCTTTCTCGTTATGTCCCATTAGAGACAATGAGATAAAGAAGTGACAAGAGGAAAGTATTTAACTCTGACAGGTCTGTTCAGAAAAACATCAGTGTGTTTCCTCTTTGTCAGCTTCCCTGAAGTCAAGATAGAACTAGAAGAGGTCAAGAAGAGGAGAGAAAGAAACAAACACTTACTGAGTACCTACTAAGTGTGAAATTTTATGGTGGACACTTTGCAGACACAACTCATTGGGTTGTCAAAATAACCCTGAGATGTAGCTACTGGTTTCCTTATTCTACAGATAAGGGTCCAAGAATACATTGTTCAGGCTATTTGGCAAATTAGTAACCAAGCTCTAAGCCAGGTGTTCCTGAACCCATAGCCTATGTCCCCTCAATCCCACAGCACCACTTCTGTTGTTCTTGAGTTCAGAAGCTGTGTGAGCTCTGAAGCAAACTATTTAACCCCTTGAGCCTCTGTTTCTTCATCTGTAAAGGAGAGGACAAAAGAACCTTCTCTTTGAGAATTAAAATATACAAAACACTTGGCACTGGATACACGGTAGCTTTATAGTTCAACTGATAATTCTGTTATTATCATCCTTTATCAGAATAGGATCTTGTCATTTCATAGGGCACTTGAAGGACTCTGAAGGAGCAATCTGATATGACCATTGGGACACAGTGCAAGCACTGAGAGGGTGGCGACCTCATAACAGGCAGCAGTCTGAGCGAGCACCCCAGGCCACGGTCACTTGCAGACTCTAGATGGTGCTCAACTTAGGCTCCCTGTCTTTTCCACGTGAGATAAGCTGGGAGGCAGAGGCAGGAGTTCATCTTCTGCAGGAACTGGTGGGAGTAGGGGAGGACATTGTCTGGTATGCAGATGGAAAACCTGGGGTCCCGGACAAGTCACTGAGCAGGGATGTGGAGTGAGGCCATAAGACAGGGGTCTCAGTATTAAGGCTCTAGGGTGCAAGGAAAGGTTTGGTTACAGGATTAAGACCCTGTAAGGTCTACGGCTGACAGGTCATCACCTCAGTTCTAGGTACTGGGCTAGGGGCTGAGGATACAGCAGTAAACAAGATAGAGTTATTGCCCCCCGAAGAGTTCCAGGACTACGAGGCAGGAGAGTCAGGCACGTTAGCCAATTTCTGTAATACAACATGATAGATAACTCTCATGGAGGCATATATATCAAAAACCTCAGGAAGAAGAGAGGAGCTGGAATCACCGGCAATTGGTTGTTGGAATTAGGACATTAAAGTCAGAGACTTTAGCCAAGTTGCCAAATGCTGCTTCGAACTCCTTAAAATCACCCCTCCCTGTGTCAGCTGGAAATAAGCCCCGAGGAGAGGAGCCAAAGCCCTGTCCTGGGGAGATGAGAGCGAAGGGGACCAGCTAGACTTGGTAGGTGTTCCTCTGTCCCCCACACCCCTCTCTAATATTGTTTCTACAAATACTCTTACACCTACTTGGCTGCATCCCTTCCCCTTATGAATACAAAGGCAAAGGTGAAGCCTTTGATCTTCACAGAGCTCTCGGTGCCCATTGTGACTGGAGCGCTGAAAATATTTACAAAGCCACCATATCGATGACTTCATGTCAGGTCTCGCTCAGATCAAATATGGGCTCTTGGCTTTGTGTATCACCATGCATAAACGCCAAGCATGGGCAAGAAGCATGCGTGACATCAAAGACATTTCCTGTGTCTGCAAATCATGCGTGTTTTCTGGGGTACAGGATGTGATGGTAGCAGAGAAAACACCATCAGATGTGTGTGATCTCGTATTTCATAGGCACACATCCATGCACTTGGGCTCATGGTTAGACCTTTGCACTCCCATTATCATTATTTCAGATGCACACAAGCACATGCACACACACACGTAAACACAGTCACAGTAATCCTAATTGTTACTGTGGCCTTTGGCTGAGACTGGCAGATGGAAGTCCATCCTAAACCCAGCAGCCATGCTCACTCGAATAATGTGTTCAGGGCAACTTAAAAGCAAGCCAGGCTCATTACAATGCTATTACCTGGCATTTGTGCAGAGATGGGTGTGATGAGCCCAGCCACAGAGGCAATGGAGCCTGTCTGCCTGCCTGCAGCAGCCCACCGGGCACATTCTTAGAGGAAGCAGGCGGTGCTGTGTCTCCACACCTGAGATGAATTGCTCCCTAGCTGCCCCCCTGTTTTGACATCTGAATGCCTCTGATAAATCCGTGCATTTGGGGTGAGAGCCTTAAATTGAATTCTAGGACCCCTGAGTTCTGTTCTTCCCTCCGTCCTTACCTTGCTTTGTAGCCTTGATGGATCACTTCCAGCTCAGCACTGCCCAATCTATAATATGAGGATGTTGGTCTAGATCTAAACTGTCTGTTCACCAAAAACTACTGGGGAACTTATAGAAATAGGTAAAATATAGATTCATGGGCTTCAGATCTCATGAATTCAAAGTTCCTTGGGTAGGACCCAAGTATATATACTTTCACAAGTTGCCAAAGAGATTCTGACACAGATCTGTGAGCCACGGTTTGGGAACACAGGATTCAATGTTTCCAAAGCCTCTCTGATTTTTGACATGCAACTCCTCAATGTCAAGGGTTTTCCACTAACATGGGAGCACATGTGCAGAGTTTTCTGAAGAAGCTGTATGTTAGTTATCCCTTTCTGTGTAACACATCATCCCAAAACTCAGTAGCTTAAAACTACAATAAATATTTATTATCTCAGTTTTTGTAGGTTAGGAATTCAGGAGTGGCTTGGGAGGAAAGTTCTGGCTCAATGGCTGTTATGCTGTTGCAGCCAAGATGTGGTCTGCTGTCACCTGAAGTCTTGACTGTGGCTACAGGATCCCCTTCCTAGATGGCTCAGTCACGTGGTTGGCATCTTAGTGCTGCCCATTGGCAGAAACCTTAGCGCCTCTCCATTTAGACCACTCCACAGGCTACTTGAGCATCCTTACAATATGGCAGCTGACTTCCCCCAGAATGAGTAATCAAAGAGGCCAAGGTGGAAACCACAATACTTTTTATGACCAAGCCTTGCAAGTCACACTCTATACCTCTGCAACAATTTATTGGCCACACATGTCATCTCTGTTTCACTGGGGAAGAGGCTATACAAGATTGAGTCTACCATGAGGATTACTGGAGGCCATTATGGGTGCTTCACGGAGAAACAGCACTGTGAAGGCCAGGCCTTAGCTAAGAGACATGTGGACATCGATGCATTAATGGCACTAAAATT
This sequence comes from Mormoops blainvillei, assembly GCA_004026545.1. Classification (NCBI taxonomy): domain Eukaryota; kingdom Metazoa; phylum Chordata; class Mammalia; order Chiroptera; family Mormoopidae; genus Mormoops; species Mormoops blainvillei. The sequence goes on from PVJD01002775.1 coordinate 132,626, forward strand.
GGTAGGATATTGGGGCAACGTACCCATGCTCTAAAAACCCCCACATCTTTCATAGTTCTGCTTAAGGGAGCACACACAAGTCCCTAACCTGTGTCTATCACCCTTTTGACTTTACGCAGACATGCAAGAGGGCAGGGCCTCCCATCTGCAAACACAGGTCGTTCTCAGAAGCTCTTTTCATACCTTCCCCAAAATCCGTAGGCCTCAACACCAAACCTGAGATACTGGCCCAACTATCCTTACAGAGGGGAAACCAAGCCCTACCTCCTTTGCTCCTACTATTCTGTCTTTCGCTCTCCTCTTGCCTTTTCTAGAGATTTTGTCTCGGGTCTTATGTACAATGTCGATTTAACCCTCATGTTAACCTTGACAGTGTGGTATCTTTATTGTCATTTATGGACAGAGAAATTGAGACTCGGAGAGACTAAGTGACTTTACAAAGTCACACAGTCTTTTGGAGGTAGAACTCCGGGTAGCTTGGCTGTAAGCCCCAAGAAGAGGGGACTCAGTCTGCAATAAGGCTTCCAGCTGCTTCTACTTCCACAGACCACCCTCTGAGCATTTGACAGGAGAACTGATGTCTCTCCAGCAGGGAGGTCCACCAGAAGTCTCTCCGGGGCCACAGGTCATAGGCAAGCAAGAGGTTTAGAGTTCCTCCAGGTCAGCAGGGCCTCCCCACATAGGTTGGCCCCCAGACCTGGCAGCGGGAGAGTCCTCAGTTACCCAGCTTTGAGGGTCCAGGGCAGAGGTCATGCCCTCTTGTAACCAGAGAGCCCTGCTCTGCTGGGGCCACGTGTGTCAACGTGCTAATGTTTCATGATTGCGACTCAGTCTCTCACTTTGACATAACCTCCCAGAGCAACCATTGCAAAGCGATACCTGCCGGCTGCCCTCCGATTATTTTACAGCCCTCCCCTGCTCCAGCTGCACCAGCCTCTCCTCTCTGGTTTCTTTGCCCTCCCTGTTCCTGGCAGGTGGAGGGGGTTAGGACAGAGGGGTAGAAAAGGAAGAAAAAATTCTCTCGCTTTTCTACCACCCCCTGACCTCGCCAGCCTAGGCCCCCTCGCGAACGCGGCAACCTGGCTCGGAGAGGCAGCTAGTGTTTACCCCTCATTCACACTGTACCAGGCTTCGTGCCGGGCCCTTGGTATATATGACACACCAAATCTGCACCGAAGCCCTGAAAAATGGGGACACTTTTCCAGCTGCCTGGTTGCTCACTGCATGCTCTGAAGAGAAGGAAGGCTCAGGGCAGCAGACTTGAAGGAGATGCTGGGTCACTTTTGCCCAGTGACCTCATTTTTTAGTGGTGGCTGGAAGTCTCCTTCCCAAAGTCAAAGAGCTTTCTAGCTGCCCACTCAGCCTTAGAAGCTAGCTTTTCCTTTACCTGGTCCAGGGTCTTTCTAATCCTCTAGGCTGCTGGTCATCATCCTTGTTATTAGAATCATACTTGTAGAGAACAGTGAGGAAAGGTAAAGACAGCAGGGGTGTGTAGGTAAATGTATAAAACATTGCTTGAACATATATTTTAAAAAGTAACTAGCACATAAAAGCTGTGATTATTTTGGATTTTTGGTTTAAGATGAGACAAGATGTATAAAAGTAAAAGTGTGGGTAGGCATTTAAAAGAAAAATATGAAATTACAAGGTGAATGTATGAAGATATTAAAAAAAAAAATCACAAAAGCAGCCAGCAAACACCCGAAGTTAGGAAAATGCCAGTACAGGACTTGGGATTTCAGCCACAGGTCTTGCATTCAAATTCCAAGTGTTTTACCAGCTGCCTGATCTTAGGAAAGTCTAACCTCTATTACCACTTTTATAAAATAAGAACTATGGAAGGATTATTTTGAGACCCAGATTGCATGAGATGTGTTAATCTCCATAGAATCTCCCTCTTCTCAATGAGTGGGTAAGGAGGGAGATGGGCACACAGGGTCCAGGGTGTGGTGGGTTCTGGAATGTCAAGTTTGCACTGGTGTAACCTGAGCTCAGAGCTGCAGAGGTGATGGTGGGCTGGTTCTGATCTGACCTGTTTCCCATGGTACTGGTGGAAAATGAATTGGGCGGTAAGCCCCAAGTGGAGCATTGTGGGTCCTGGAATGCTGGCAAGTGGGCTGTGGCCCTTATCTAGAGAGAAGGTGAGGGTCTGGACTGTGGTCTGCAGGTCTGGAAAGTGATTCAGTGCAGAGGTAGGGTGGAGGTGACAGCAATAGGGCAGTAGCCATTGAATGTAAAAGTCAATGTGGGTAAGTGAGGCAGGGATACCAGGTGCCCGGCCAGACCTTGGAAAAATAGCCCTCCTGGCAGTTGATGCCCTGGACACGCATAAACTATGTAGTGTGATGCTGAAGAGCAAGAGGTCAGGCTGCCTGGATTCAAACCCTAGGCCACTGTCTCTGAGTGTTAGCTTCCTATGACATGGGATAATCACTATATCTAATTTTGTAGGATGGTTGGAGGGCTTAAATGAGGCCATGCACATGAAACGGTCAGTGTCAGACACATAACGAATACTCCACAAGCGTCTTTTCTGCTTTATCACCAGCACCTAGCTCGGGACCTGGAAAACAGAAGGCACTTCATAAGTGTTGTTTAACAAACATCCAAGTTCATTCTTCTCCATCGGCCATGTTAGGCCTCAGTCTTACTTCAGCAGAATCGTGCTGCAGTTCAACGTCAGAGATGAGAATAACAACTGACGAGGATGACCCGGAGTCTGGGACAAAAGGTGCCCTAGTACCAACCAGAGCTTCTCTGGGACACCTCCCAGATGGCCTGAGTTCCTGCTTTTCTAGAATCTCAGGTTCTTAGAGGGGGGTCGGGATGCTTAAAGCTGTTGTTGCTTAACCGTTTATGATACAGACAGAACTCAGAGAGGCCAGTGACTTGGAGGACATTGGGGACAGAACAAGGGGTCAGAGCCTGGATGGCTCGCTCCCAGCCGCAGCTCTTCCTACAATGCCAGTGGTCTTCCCTCCAGGTGTCATCTGCTCCACAGAGCTGGACTGGGGTCTGGGTCCCTCCCTTCAGTAGCCACAGGCAGCTGGAATCCCCACCCCCCTGGCTCCTTCCTGCAGGAAGCCTTGATTATTTTCTGGTGCTGAAAAGACTGGACACACTGGTCACAGACCTCAGAGGGTTTAGGAAGGAGAGAAAGTGTTTTGTGAATATCAAATATCAATCCGGGTCCAGCATAAAGCAGGTGCCTGCTGCTCGTCCTTGTCCTGTGGGGAAAGGGGTGGACAGCAAAGGGCCGGGCTGCATCTGTAGGGCAAGGTTAGTTCAATGCCCGGCATGTCCTGAATCAGACAGAAAACCTGGCTGGGACGTGGGGGTGTGGGGGCCGCAAGTGCTGCAGCCAGTAAGGCAAGAAAGTGAGTGATAGGTCCATATTTTAATATTTATTAAGGTTCCTCAGCACCATCTCCCATAATAACTTGGCCTAGAGTGGGACCAAGAACCTGCTTTTGTATCAAGCACCGCAGTTCATTCTGATCATCATGTTTCACAGACCCCCCTTAAGAAACACAGGAATTTGCTTGGGTCTGACATTGCTGCCTGTTGGCTGTATGATCTTAGGTGGGCTTTTTAATCTCTGTGAGTCTAAAATCCCTCATCTATAAAATTGATATAGCAGTAATACATTCCTACAAGGGTTGTTGTGAAGATATTATAAAAGAAAACAACAAATTTGAAGGACTCAGCATAGGGACTGGCATGATGGAGGCTCCCCAAAATGGTATTTATCCATGGAACATGGGAGAATTTTCTTTTTTCAGAAATTCTCTGGGAGAATTTCTTGTTAAGAAATAGTCAAAACAAGAAGAAAAAAAAAACTCTGCTTCCTGGAAGACTCTGTGTCTTCCTTAGGGTATGAGCAAAGACCAGAGGACCCAGAACTGCCAAGTCCCTTGTTGGTCATGGAAGAGCCACTCCAGATGCCACTTCGGGGGGGAGGATGTCATGGATGTCAGGGTGAGTTTTGGAGGCCAGAGTGAAAAGTGTAAACTTTTCAAGAGGTACTGGCACAGTTTGGGGGTATGAATACATTAGGGAAGAGAGAAAAGACCATTTTTAAAAATCTGTGTGAGTAAGGAAATGGATTCTGTTTAATTTATCTCTGAAAGAAACAACTAAAGATCAAAACGCATTTATGATTATCTTTGGCTTTGGACTGTACTTCTTTGTCTATGCCTGCAGGTGTGGACTGGACCATAAGGTCCCCAGCCATATATTACACTCCCTGGAAGCATTGGCCACACATCCCTCATTTGGCTGTGGATCTACTAAAGATCTCTGCTTTCAAGCTTCTTGGATAAATTACTTCCCCAAGCCTACGGAGGAGCTCCACATAGGCCCTGGCAGGGAAGGCCTAGGCTTAGCTCAAAGACTTCCTCCAAAGATGTGAAGGGTTTTCATAAAGCGTCTACTGTGTAGGCGTTGTTTGCCAATCCCCCGAGCTGATCCAGAAGAAAATAAAATGGATTTAGCTATAACAGAAGAATGAGCTCAATTTGCAATTCAGTGTAGAGGTTAAAAGCACAACTCTGGAGGTAGATTGTTGGGGTTTCTCTCCCTTCTCTGCCATTCACTAACAAATGACCTTGGAAAAGGTCCTTAATCTCTCTGTACCTCAATTGCCCCCTCTGTAAAATGGGAATAATGTTGTGCCAACCTTGGAATGTGGCTGTGATTGTTAAAAGAGTGAATATTTCCATGGTACTTAGAACAGTACCTAAAACACAATAAACATCATATTAGCATTAGCTGTTAATTGATTGTCAAGGAGAGGAGACTATGAGATAAGCTCTCAATGGAGCTCACAATTTATGAATACCTTGCTGATCTACAAGGAGTAAAGGGAGTTGTTTAGACCAGGATTTGGCAAACCATTGACCAAGGATGCAGTTAAAATATTATTGATACATAATTAATGACCAGAGCTGTGGAGAGAGACCTGCGTAACCCCAAGTTCATGTGCACAGCTTAGCTAAGCTCATGGCAGGCCGACAGTGGATGGCTGCTGCATTTTGTGCCTAAGACTGTGTTTACCATACTTCATTCCTTTAAATTAAGTAATATACTCATACCCTCAACAGCTGGCACCCAGGCAAAAGCAGTCAGGAGCCCATAGGCCCTGTTTCTATTCTGTCTCACCCCATATTCTGTTCATGTTCTACGCACCTTTTGACGGTTTCCATTCTGTTTCCAGCCCTGCCTTCTTCTCTTAGAATTCAGCTTCCACCATTCAAACCTACTGAAAAGAATCAACTTTGGCTCATTACACATTTGCTCCAATTCCTGGCTGCCTTGTTAACATGGCCCTTTTAGCCCTTGAGCATTAAAATTCATCCAGGTCAACACAGTCTCCCTAAGTGGAGACTGAAGGTCCATTACCACCTCCCTCATCCCCATTCCAAGTAGGGGAGGAAAATGGAAACCACTTTGGAAAGTTGTCTGCCCCCTGGTTGAGATGTCCACCTGTCTTGAGATCTTAGGTAAGGCCAAATGCACTGTAGTGACTCCAGGGTTGGAAGGAATCCACCCCTAGACATTGTCACCACTGCCAAGCATTGAGTTCACAAACTGTGGTGCCTGCCCTCTGGGAACTCAGTTTTAAGAAGGTTGTGACCCTAGTGGTCTCCAGGCCAAATGGCATTGGGTAGGTCACAGAAGCTCTTGGCATCTCATATTCCCCCAGGTGGTCAGTTCTCATGGCTCAATTGCTGTTGCCAAAGGGAATTGCCCAAACCGGCGCTATTTCTTTGAGACAAACACCTGGCATTGTAGAATTGTGAAGGGCATCTCAGTTCATTCCAGGATTGGGTAGAATCCAAATCCTCATTAAGTCTTTCCTAGGTATGTTTCAAGATGCTGGAAATATGCTCTAATTTGACTGGGGCTGATGTCTAGCCACAGTTGCCCCACAAGGGCAGCTCTTCGTATAATAGCTCCCCCTCCTTCTCCAGCTCTCGGTTTGCAACCAGCACTAAAGGGACTCAGAAGTGGCTCCCTTTAGCAGCACTATGTGTAGGAGCTGGTGGAAGTAGAAAAGTTACTAACAAGCAGCTCACTTGGCCCCATCCCAAGTGCCGGAACTCCAAAGGTAAAGCCAAACTGGGCGAGTTGTTTTCTCTCTCTTACAGAAAGCAAATACTGTAACTAGGGCCTGCTCTCCAAGGCAGTTACAACTTGTCTGACATTTGAGTTAGTGGTGCCGAAAAGGGGAAAATCCACCCTGGAGGAAAAAATGCTGTTTCTGTGGCTAATTGACTGGCTGACACGTCCCTCCCTGGTTCCCTTCCTCCAGGGCCTGCCAGGTAGCCTAGCTGGGTTATTTGCCACTGCTGATGGCCTCAGCAATTTATTGCACCAGGCCAGAGGAATGCCAGGCTGCCGACTCTGCAGTGTGTCCACGGGGGTTTACCAGAGCCATTCTCCCACTCTTGGTGGGTGCGTTGCTTCTCAAACAGAAAATAGCCTAATTGCAGAACCAAAGTGCACACTGAGCATTTATAGGGAAAGGGCATGACATGGACCTCTTGAGGTTGTCCCTTCTTCTTCTTCTTGGGGGACATGTTATCAGAGGACTTGTAGGCCCAAGTGATAGGCCTCCATGGGAGTCTATCTCCTGCCCCTGAAGGCATCAGCCCATTTTTCTCTGCTCTGAGCAGACGGGCCTGCTCAGTGTGACTATCCCCTGATTAGTATATCCAGCAGAAATTCCAGGACAAAACTAAAGACACCTAGTTTCTCAAGCTTTGCCTACATGCAAATTACTTCAGAGAGGAACTTACTAAAACTTAGATTGAGGTCAGTAGCTCTGGAATGGGGCCTGAGAGTCTCCGTTTCCAACAGCTTTCTAGGGGATGCTGATGTGCTAGACCTCAGACCACTGTCTGAGTAAAAAGGGCCTAGAATAGTTTCCCAAATCGACCCTGACACTGGAGACACTTGCAGGGTAGGGTGGAGGGAGGGGGTACCAGGCTCCAAGATTATAATTTAATTAGTCTGGGATTGAGCCAGAGGAGAGATTTTGTTTGTTTTAAATCTCCCCCATATACTGGGGAGACACACACAGAGTCCAGCACAAATAATGCCCCTTATTTATTACAAAATCTTTCATTACAAAATCATAAGCATGAAATTCTATAATATAACAATATCACACTCAAGCACAGCATATGACATTTTAGGTGAAATATTCAAATTAAAGCTATAAATTATTACACTCACATTATTACCCTACCGAACACACTCAAGCCAGACCCTGTGTATTCTATAGGTTTGAATATACATCATCAATTTCTGGAAAGACACACAAGAAAAAGCAACAGTAGTTACTCCTGGGAAGGGAAACTGGAGGACTGAAGTGATTATTCACTGTGTAGAATTCTGAATTCCTTGCATTTTTTGAATGAGTGCCTATCTTACTTTTTCAAAAGCATTAAAAGAATTTTTAAAAAGAAAAGGAAAACACTCTCTGGGTGATTTCTAGAATCATCAAGTGTTATAAGCTGAATTATTTTCCTCAAAGTTCATATGTTGAAGTCCTCAGTACCTCAGAATGTGATTGTATTTGGAAATAGTCTTTAAAGAGGTAATTAAGGTTAAGCAAGGTCTTATGAGTGGGCCCTAATCCAACTGGCTCATGTCCCTTTTAGGAGAAGAGGTGAGGACACATACAGGCACAAAGGGACAGCGTGGGAAGACATAGGTAGCAGATGGCCATCTACAGGCCAAGGAGAGGAGCCTCAGAATGAAACCAACCCTGCTGGTGCCTGGATTTTGAACTTCTAGCTTCCAGAGCTGTAAGGAAATGCAGTTCTGTTGTTCAAGCCATCAGTTTGTCATGGTTGTTGTAGCAGGCCCAGCAAATTAATCCGTCAAGTTTCACCACCCTGATCTGGCAGAGGAAGCACCAGGTCTGGGATAGCAGGAAGACTAAAACTGCTCATTGACCAACTTGTTGCCTCTGCCCCTGGGCCTCAGTTTCCTCATATGTCAGAAGAAGGAGTTCTACCTGACCCCTATGATTTCTTCATACTCAGAAGTGAGGATTCTAAATACATATAACAAACAAAAAGATAGAAAAGGGCAGTGGCATTGAGTGATCATATATTACAGCCCAATCAGTTTTCAATTTTTTAAGCATGAATCCATTGTTAAACTTAAACCATCATGCAAATGTCCAACATATAAGTAACCTGATTGAAATGGAGAAGCGCTGGTTGAAGTAGCTAACGTTGTTTCATTTCCCTTTTACTTTATGGCAGACCCCACGTCACTTCTCCATGAACCATTAGGGATCCTTGGGTGATAGTCTGAGAACCACTTACTGGTCTAATCCTGTCATATTTCAGCCGTGAAAACTGAAGCCCAGTGCTGTTGAGTAAGTCACCTCAGAGTCACCCAGTGAGTCAGTATTCCTGACTGTCTAGCTCATTAATCTTTTCTCTGCATTTTGTGAGGCATTAAGAATAATTTGGTGTTGCTGATAGCATATAAACTATAACTTCAATTTTTTCCTATAAAACATGCTCAATATTTATTTGCGTGAGGCAATATTTTACCAAAGGAACTGATTATATTCATCCCAGCTGTAGACATAGGTGAGGTTGTAAACACCAAGAAGAGCACAACTCACGTTAAAATTCCGCACTCTTTTCTGAAACTCAGCAGGCTGACCGAACTTCTAGGGCTGACCTCTTTCAGCATCATGTGATTACATGGGATAAACACAAGTAGGGAGAAAGAGATAATAGGCCAGATAAAAATTCTCAAATAGATTTGAAAGAAGGGAAAGTAACCAAAATACATCATAAGAAAGAAAGAGGCCTTAAGGAAAGAAAACAATCACATAATATAGATTCTGTGTTTCTTGGCTCCACCTTCCATTCTTATACCTTGTTTCCTTTAAGAAAACCTAATTTCCATCCCCCCCAAGCTGTCTCCTGATTGACTTTCACTTGATATGGTTACTTGATAGCACCGATCAGTTAATCCTCCCATATGGTTAAAATTAAACCACCAATCCATGCTCATTTCCCCCCTTATGCTCACTAATTTCTTGTGAAGATTATCCTTCCAGCTAAATTACCTTCATTCCTTTATCATCATATCCATTTTTCCCCTGGAAACTGGAAGAGTGCTGGGGAATGGGAGGATTGCTGGAGCACTTCCTCCATCTGGACACACTGCACACTTTTGTGTCTTTCCCAGATTAGGTGAGAGCATGGCCAGGAATAGGGGCTTTACATTCTGTGACCTCTTAAATTTCCTGTAACCTGCGGACTGGTTATGTGAAACCTTTACTGGGGTGGGGGTCTTGCTCTCAAAATTCTCCACTTCTTCCCTCAACTCTGAGGCTTAAAGGAAGACAAACAGTCTTCTGTGTCATCCTGACCCTGAAGCCAACGTATGAAGTTATTTCCTTTCGACGGTCACGGCTTTCGATTCCTTAATACCTCACTTCAGTTGCCCCGACAAGAACCTGACCTATCCCTGTGGTCCCAGCCTTCACGTTTAGAATAAGAGTTTTTCATAAGCTAAGGGTACCAAAAAAAGATCTGAATATAAAAATAAATTATCCAGATCCTTTCGACATCTAACTCGATGCCTTAACCTAATTACTGAGTTTTAAGCAACCGACTCTATTAGTTTTCTGGTGAAAAACCCACAATTTACGAGATTTTTCAGGTTTAGATGGATAAGCCGTTGACCCCGAAGAGACACGGTCGACAAAAGGGCTCCTGAAGCCCCTGGTTAAAAAAGCTTTGGGATTCTTTTAAGTTAAAATGTTGAGCACTAGTTTCAATTTTCCGCTCTTGGGTTGTTTCTCATTCAAGCAGAACACCCATTGGCACCAGTAGGAGGAAGCCCATTACTGTTGCTTTTCTTACTACTCTTGTTATTTCTTTCTGCCCAAGCTGGCTGCACACAAGCCCAGTCACAGCCAGTGCGAGCGAAGATAGGATTCCTGCCCCAAGGGCTCAGCAACCTCATATTTTCCTCTCTGCTGCCTCTATTTTTGTTCCGCTGTACCATGAGCTCTGAAGCCTGGGCGGTCCTAAAACGCTTTACTGTGCATTGTTTTGTAGGAAAGACTTGGGTTTTATGGCTGTGGGTTATAAAAGGTTTTTCTTTCCCCCTTCTCTGCTTCTCCCGGGGAAATTTGATGGGTGTGACTGTTACCGATGAGCCCTGCTGGGAAAGTCCAGGCCACGGTCAGCTTTCAGCCCAAGCTGTGACTCTTTCCTTTTTGGCTACATCCTGGTCCTAATTTTGTCCCCCCGCCCCCAGCTGGCTTTGTTTATTGGCATTAATGTTTCATATTAAAATTTAATATTTAACTTTTGCTTTCAATATTTAATGTTCTGCATCTTACATTTGGATGTCTCCCTTCTGGGAGCGGTCAGCTGCACTGCGTGTTGCAAGAGCTAATCCCTTTGACTTCCAGTAAAATGACCCCCCCCACACCCCGCCTCCTTTCTTTCACTGTTCACTATCACTCTGCATTCACATCCATCACCGAACTACCTGGAGAACATTCCTGTCTTTTGCTCACGCATTCATTCAACACACATTTATTGAGTGCCAACTCTGTCAGATATTATAAAAGCTGCTGCTAGAGATCCACGAAAGGAAAATAAGACTCCAACTCCAGTCTGGCCTTAGAAAGTGAAAGAGAAAGAATACTACAAGTAAGGTGACACGTAGTAAACAAAGTTTTGTGGGAACACCTAGGAGAGAGGGAGATTAGTTCACCTCAGGAACTGTGGAAGTTTTTTGTTTGTTTTGTTTTTTTTAAAGAAAAGTCATCTGAACTGTGTTTTAGAAGGAACAGAAGGGCTCATCAGATTGGATAAAGGGAGGAAGGGCATCCTATCCACCCTGGGCAAAGGCATCAGAATATAAAAGCATTAATGATGATTAATGATGGCGATGATGTATTTGTGGAATGGTGAGGAAATTAATTATTACTGGAAACCAGGCTGAGTGTGTGGGAGAAGGAAGCAGGATGCAAAATAAGCCTACTGACATAGTTTGGTCCTCAATTATGAAGGACTTTGCAAGCCAAAATAGATAGTTTGAGCTTAATCACTTATCAAATGAACCCCTGAGAGATATTATCACAAGTGAGAGTCCTGGGAAATCCCTTTTACAGATTACTGTGGGAAAATACCCTTCGCTGGGGAGAAAATTTGGATCCAGAGCCTAGACAATGTAGTTAGCTTCTTCTAGGTGGGATGAAGATATAGTCAGAAAAGTAAGGAAATACCAGGAACCAAAGAGAAAACCACTAGGTATGTAACCTAGTGCCTGACTGTGTGGCAAGAGCATGAATTACTGTGATGTCAGAGAAGGATGTGTTATATTTCAATCATCTTTCTTTTGGGGTTGTCCCCTGTTGATGAAGTTCACCTTCACAGACCACTGTCCCTTCCACCAAAAAAGGAAGCTGTTGGGTCTCAGGGTGGTATGAATAAATAAAGGACAGTGAAAGTCAGTAAGCTGGGAATGGAGGACTGGAGTTAGGTAACTTAAAGGGACCACTGAGTGAGCAAAGCAAGGAGCAAACCAAGGCACAAGTGAATGAGGTAGGACAATTTAAGACTAAGGTTGTATGTCTTGGTTTTCTGCCGAAGCATTTCCAGTGTGTCTTGCTGAGCTAATGACAAAAATTCTTTTTTCAATTTTAATGAAAATGTCTCTTTTTTTGCTGAGTTTTACAAAAGGTTGCTTTTTACAAAATTTGCAAATACATAAAGTAGAAAGTAAAATCCTTCCCTACTGTAGTTTTGTACAATGACTGTCAAAGCATAAACACTTAAAATATATATAAATATGTATTGTTCAATAGGCAAAATATAAAAGGCTTTAGAAAGATTTAGAGATTAAAAGATTTTAGAAAAGGATTTAGAAGAAAATGACTGTCATACTGGGCCCACGGTTGTCTGGAGAGTTGGTAATCTATCACAGCCAAGCATTAGTAAGGGAATGTGCTGGCGCTGGAAGCTAGGAGCCAAGCTCAGCAGGTGGAAACTAAAGGGAAGGTAAACTAAAGGGAAGGTAAACTAAAGGCCAAGTAGATTTCAGAAGTCAAGGGAGACCTGGAGCCTGGACACGAGCTAGACCCAGACATCAAGAAAGAACTCCTCTTGGAGCAAGCATCTATCTCCACAAGAGGTTACTCAGACAACGACTTCAAAGGAACTTCAAACATAATTGGAGATATAAAGATGGACTAAAAGATGATGTATTCTAAAGAGGATGGACTTTGAGGATAAGACTACGGCCTGCGTCTGAGTTCTGCTGCCCATCAGCTCCTTGCCATGAGGTATTTATGCTGCTGAGCCTCCTTGTCCCTTGTTATGGGTGTGGATAATCGGAATGACACCAAAGTCACTGTGTTGCGATGAGAATCATATAACACAGTCATTTGCTCAGCAAAGTGTTGGGTGTCTACTGCATGCCAGGCCCTCTTCTAGAAGCCAGAGATAGGAAGTAAACAAAAGAGACCCGGACAGCCTATGTTCCAGGGAATTCAGAGTAGGCCAAAGTGTTTTATACACTGCAGATTCCTCATTTAACATGAACTGCTATGCCCCAGGCATAAGAGGATGCCTGGGTTCTGTTCATTAACCTGTTGCATCTGAGCTGTGAGGAGAGCAGTTAAGAATGGGACTTTGAAGGATGCATGGGATCTGATCAGGCAGAAAGGAAGGAGGAGGACTTCTAGTAGATTGGCTGCATGGGTGTAAAGATGGGAACCAGTGGTTGTCTCAGAAAAAAAAAGTACTGGCTTATAACGGGATGGGCCATCTCTTCATGGAATCACATCGGCAGTTTACTTAGGGGTCTTCTCTTCAATGCACAAGAAACCAGGATCCCTGCGAATGGGGGTTGATTTCCCATAAAAGCTGGTGCAGCAAGATGTCCAGGTGCCCAGAGCGGCCTGGCGCAGCAGGAAGGAAGTCTGTAGGTTCTGGAAAGAATCCACTACCTCCCAGGGCACTGCGCCAGCCTCGGTGCCCTTTTTCTCAGATCTCTTGGGCAGATTGATTTTACTGTAACTTACAAATCCTTGACCAACTTGGAACCATAGACGTATGTAAATGGAGAGCAAGGCTAGGTGAGAGAGAGGGTTTTAAAAGTCATTCATAGAGATGGAAAAGGGAAAAAGGGGAAAACACTAAAACTTAGAAAGCCATATCTATGAGATCATTCATTTACTTGTATTACACTTAACTGCTGTCACCTGATAGTAGCCAATATATTTGCATGAGTATTATGTTCCAAGCATTAAGTTTAGCATTTTATATATATTATCATATGGAATCCTCTCAGCTACCCTCATTCAGTCAACAAATATCTATTGAACCTTTGCTGTGAAAGACAGGTACTGCTTGCTAACTCTATCTAACAAATGAGGAAAATACAGCTTGAAGAAGTTCATTTTTCCACATTCTCTTAACCAGTCACAGAGGTAGAACTCAACCCTGCATAAGTTGAATCTATACATATAACTTTTATACATTATGCTATATAATATGTTATGATTCTGGCATATCATAGTGCTCCAAAACACTGGCTGTTATTAACATCACTGTTGTCCTTATTTTACAGATGATGTCATTGAGGCCCAAACAGGTGACATAACTAATGTGTTAAAAAATCAAGACCAGAAACTGCCTGGGATGGGATTTGAACCCAGGTCTCTCTGACCCTACAGTCTGCTCTTTTCGCTGCACAACATTGCCTCCTTCAGGCTGATCCCTCACCTATCCATTCCCTGTGTACATCTCCAAATGTAATCATAGCCTCTTGTGTACAGTTGCAAATACAGCAGACAGTAATGGTCAAGGAGTCAGGCCTCGTTGCCAGCCTTGGTACAAGACAACCTCAACCTTACCCTTCACTCTTGCAGCCTCTTTCTTTCTTCGCACCCTGCCTTCCAGACTGGCATTTAGTTCTCACTGGAAGTGCTACGTGTACATTGGGGCCGCACTGTTTCTACTGCTCCCACTAAGACTGAACCTGACACAGTTGGTCACTTGGGCCAAGCAAAGCCTCTGTCCAGCATGTTCCGTCCACTTTAGCTCTTCCTCTCTCACCAAACTCTCCCTGCCCATGTCTTTCCCGGCGTGTTTGCTGTGGTGGAACTGAGCTGGGGAGGAAAAACAGAAACAGGTGCCTTGGGGTTAACTGACCCCAGAGGTCAGTATCACCAGCCTGACTCCACTGTCAGCTAAGCCAGCCGACTGTGGGGCAGCGGACACCCCAGGGTTCTGAATTCCCTCTGGATTATTCATGAGTGCACACCATCCCCTGTGACCATCACACGTAAATCCCAGATCGAATTTTTCTCTTCCCCTGAAAAGGACCCTATCAATATCGCTGGGGTCAGGCAGATTCACCATCTAGCCTTTCTTACCTGTACTGGGGGGAACTTGGAGGCCACTTGGAATTTGCCAGCCCGGATTAGGTTTCCCCCTACTCATTGTGTCCTGGTGAATGAGATCCGAGGGGTGAAAGAAGGGGGGGCTCTCAGAACTCTCCAATGGTTTTGGATAACTCCGGCTGGTTTTTATATTTTTGCAACCTACCCTGTTGCTGTACAGCCCCCCCTGCTCCCAGCCCCAGGCCCTCCCATTTTCCATGCACATCTGGGCCACACTCGCCTTCCTTAAATGGCTTTGCTCACATCACCCGCATCTAAGCCCTATGGCTCTGCATTGCCTACAGGCTTATCCCAGTGCACGGAGGTCTCCCAGTCAGAATCAGGTAATGCCTCTAGTAACTCATGCCTTGAAATGGTAAGAGTAGTCATGTTTGGAAATAATCAAATTATTTCAATTCATTAGAACAGGTTCAGGGTCATCTCTACTGTCTCATGCTCAGGTAATCACACTTTGATAAGGTTCCTTATCACATAGTTTAGTATGTCATCATGTCACACGGCCTAGCCATGTGATCCTAGAAAAAGGACTAAAACTCAGTTTCCTGTATAAAGCATAAAGGTATAAAGGGGACGCAACACATGGATTTATACATTGAACAAATATTTATTGAGTTTTTACTGTGTTCCCGGTTCTTCTGATGATATCCTGTGCACCATTTTGTCAGTTGCTGTGAGCAAAACAAACATCTCTGGGCTCACAGAACTTACCTTCTAGGGGGTTTCAGGGAAGATTAAATGAGATAATGAGAGCTAACACTCATTGAGGGCTCAGAACAAAGCCTACCAAGTGGTAATATTTCAGTGAGTAGTCTGCATGTTTAATTTTTAAAACAACCTTGTGAAGTAGGTGCTTTAGTCATACCTACTTTGTGGATGAGCCTAAACAAAGAGTAATAATTTAAGTAATTTGCAAAGCTCAACACCTAGCAAATGGCAGAACCAGGATTTGACTGTAGGGATCACTGTATGTTGTTGCTGCAGAATTTGGACTTCAGACAATTAGGACAACACTTGGCACAACAAGAGTCAAAGCTATTATTCTCAGTCTCATTTTCGTTATTATATTTCAAACTCAGAGAAGTGTTTATAATTTCTTTAATCTGTTGCTTATATTTTTGCATAATGATGCTAATTATAAATTATGGTAGTGCTTTGTGAGTGCCCCATGGTACTATTTGTTTACTTTCATGAAAAATATTTTTTGATTTCCATTAAATTCTGACTGCACCATGAGAACATATTGTATGTGCGAGTGCCTTCTTCCACATTTGTTTTGATACATAAAAAAACCCTGCTGCTCCAAATAAAATTCCATAGGGGAAACTGCCTTTCAGGGTCACAATAAGAGTGTGATAAGGTAGAAAAGTCATGGGCTTTAGCAATAGAGAAAATGGTGTTCAAATTTCCAACTCAGCCACTTATTAGCTGTGTGTTGTTGAGTAAATGGCTTACCTTCTCTGAGCGTTCCTTTCCCTGTTCTGTAAAATAAGAAAGTCACCTCAGGTTATCACTCAGGTCCTTTCCAGCTCTCAAGAGTGTGTGCTGAGATGTGGGTACACAGTCTCATAAAGCTTTTCCTTAATCCAATTTTCTTGGGACAAGTTGCTAAAGAAAGATTATTAGGCTAGAGGCAAAGAACATTTGGTGACAACAACTCTGAATTCCATTACTAATAGAAAACCAATAATGAATATTGAACATTTTTCAGGTGCCCAAAAAATAATTGGTCATGGATTTTCTTTCAAAATGCAAGAATATTTAACCTCAGACTTTGGGTTTTCTTGTTGGAAGTTATTTGCAAGTGGAAGGAGTATACTGAGGGGATAATTCATTTCCATAGACCTTACTCAAGATTCAGCAAATTGAGAATTTCTGAATAAAAAGAAGCAAAAAGTTGTTTATCTGGAGGAAGCATTGAGTTTCAAATTTATTATGGAGGCTCAAAACTTTAATTTCTTCCTTTGAGTCATGTATAAATAAATGGATTTTTTTCAAATAGAAAGACATAGATATCTTTTCAAATTAAAAGAAATATTTTTGAGGGGAGAAGAGGCTTCAAGGATTATTTGGCCCCAACCTTTTCATTTCATAGATGATGAAATTCAGCTTCAGTAAACCTCATCCACAAATGAGAGCTAATAGTGCCTGCTATGAGGATTAAATAAATTTTGATTTTAAACTACTTAGCACAGTACCAGACAAGAAATTAGTGCTTATTCAATGATAGTACCCACTCGTTATTTTTTTTTTGCTTAATATATTATATTTGCCAAAATCTATACATGTAGTATTGCCATAGTCAAATGAAAAACTAGGGTTCCTCAAATCCATACCAGTGCCCTTTTACACATATCATTCATCCAACAAATATTTATTGGCTGTCTACTAAGTTCCATTCACTTTTATATACCCATATTATACACAATGGAATATTATTGGAAGAAAGAATAAAATTTTGCCTTTTGTGACAACATGGATGGATCTTGAGGACATCATGCGAAGTGAAGTCAGTCAGACAGAAAAAGATAAATACCATATGATCACTTTTATATGTGGCATCTAAAAACAGAAGCAAACAAACAATCTAAGCTCATGGATATGGAGAACTGACTGGCCTGAGATGGAGGGGGGGCCAAATGGGTAAAGGGCAGCAAAAAGTACCAACTTCCAGTTATAAAATAAAATAAGGTAAGGGGATGGGATGTTCGGCATGGTGTCTGTAGTTAATTATACTGTATTACATATTTGAAAGAAGCTAGGAGAATGGATCTTAAAAGTTCTCATCACCCCCTCCAAAAAAATCTATGTAACTAAGCATAGTAACAGATGTTAACTGTACTTATTGTGGTGATTATTTTGCAATGCATACAGTGTAGAATTTGCAATTCAAACTACTGAATCACTACACTGTACATCTGAAAGTAATTTAATGTTATATCAATTATATTGCGATTTTTAAAAAATACACATTAGATTGGGCAGATCCCACAATGGAAATCAAGGAGGCGACATAATCTGCCAGACCTGTGCCGTCCATTTTGGTAGCCACTAGACGGGCTACCGAGCACTTGAAATGTGGTTAGTCCTGAGATCTGTCATAAGTATAAATATATATTGGATATCAAAGACTGAGTCCAAAAACCAGAATGTAAAATATCACATTAATATTTCCTCACATTAATTACATGTGACAATAATAATATTTGGGCTATCCAATGAGTTACATAAATTGTGTTATTAAAATGTATTTTATGTAGTTCTTTTTACTTTTTATGAACATTTAAATTTACAAATGTGGCTCACAATATGTTTTTGTTGGGTAGTGTGCGACATATGTGATATATAGTGTATTGGCAAAAGATCATACTGGCTGCTGGTGAGTGGACTTCAGAAGGCAAGAGCAGATGCATGGAGAGACACGGTGGGATAGTCTGGCGGCACTGGGGAGGGAGAAGGCTGGAGGCAGCCTATCTGAAATCCATTGAATAATCCTTGAATGAAATGGAGACAGAAAAACAACACGGGAAAAAATTGAAAAACAGTACTAATTTGCATATAAATTATGGTCCTGTGTTGAATACCAGAGCTGTGTGACAGACAACAGACTCTAAGTTTCTTCTCACTCCCAGTCCTATCAGAATCTCAGTAGACTAAGGAGAGGGAAGAGTCTAAGCAACTTACCTAGAACTTCTCAATACATTTCATTGATCAATAGTTAGTGCCCAGAAATTAAAGACATTAGCAGGTGGGGCCCCAATCTTCACCTTGATTAGGACCATCCAAGGTAAACTTCTTAGCAGGACTAGGCTCTCCATCAAATTTAGTCTTCCTTCCTCTACCTACAATGTCCCCTCCAAGAGGTCTAACATTCATGGCTCTGATCCTCAAATGTCCAGAGCTTCTCACTACTGCAGAATCTCAGCCACCATCTCCCCAAACCCGAGCGATCTCCTGGTTGTTAAGGGCCATGTGCAACGCTTACACTCCTAACCTTTCGCCATTCACTTTGACCACTCCATGAAGTAGGGTTTATGAAATGGGATCTCCCTGCCTCTTAAAACAATATAAAATCACCATTCTTTGAAATTCATATGGACATTTGCGAAGACTTTTTTTTTTCAACAACCCTATGAAACAGGCAGAAAATATAAGAAAGAAGGCATTTAAGGAAGGACTTTTTTCTTAAGCCCTTGGCAATTGCCTGTGCATTTCTGATGTGATTTGACAGCAGATTATTGATTTAATCATTTCGAGAGTCACATATCTCCTTGTCCACGGTGTTCTGCAAACGCGTCATGACTTTTTAGCACTGGGACACCCGACCACATGTGCGAATCTCACACAAACACACTCAGCCTCCTAGCGTTGAACATGCAAATCTATGCCAGTGACAGTGTGGGGTTGTGGGATTTTCCTACCACTATTAACCATTAATGTGACTTTGAACAAGCTCTCTGGGTTATCTTCTAGATTTCTACATTAAAAAAAGAAAAACAAAGAAGTCTTGTACTCTTGCAGTGTAAAGACTGTAGGTACAGTTAACTGTATGGGCTTTATCTGAAAAGGAATAGCGGAGTAAGTGGGAAATGGGAGATAATGAAATGGATTTCCCTTCACATTCTCAGTTCCTTCTAGCCTTTCATGGTGTAAGGATCTTGCCTTGCTGAGTATTACTCTAACCAAGATATATATTTTTCACACTTTGCTGTCTTCTTTATTATGTACTACAATGGGTCACCAAATACATTAGACATCTATACGACACCTATACAGACACATAGAGGCATATATACGCAGGCTGCATACAACAAACCCTATGCCTTGTTTGAAGTCAATTATTTAAGGCACTTTCAAGAGTACTTTGACCACATGCAATTTTGTCTTAGGTGTTAACTTTAGAACCTGGTTTGACTTAAAATGCAGTGCCACTAAGCTTCCCTCCAATATTGCCCAGGCCTCAAACAGGCCCAGGCAGAGAGCAAGGAACTGCATGATGCATGTCTGCTGGACAGAAAAATCTTCAGGTCTGCTCTGACATCAGTGCCCTCTGGCCCCATGGGCTCATCAAACCTGTGCCTGGTGCCTCTCACCTGGGCCGGAGAAGTCTGCTTCCATTTTAGGATCTCCTAAGACCTCTGAATTCTGGGCTAAGTAGTAAAAATCATCCAAAACAAGGCCAAAGAGAGCCAAAATAATGAATATTCTTTTGATACACTTGGGAAATGAATTGATCCCTTATCTCCAGAGGGAAAACACATGATGTTTTCCATCTGGCAAGACTATGGAAGAATAATGTTGTGGAAACAAGAGCCTATTCACTGGAGCCACTGTGGTTCAGTCCTGTAGCTAGGAGTGGCAGGTTTGCGTCACTCCACCCACTCACAGACACTCAAATGTGGAGTTCTCTTTATTGGCCAAAGTGTTTTTAAGCTCCCTCCTCCTCACCCCCTGGAGTAATTTTTGTCTTATAAATGACTAAATGTCATTATGTTACCTCAAAAAACAGTTGGAAGGGTAATTCAGAGGTCCTATGGCCTCTGGGCCATCCAGCCTCCGATGAAGAGCTGGCTACTGGGTCCTGGTTGGGATGCTTCGGGCTCCATGTAACATTATACCCTGATGCAGACCTAGATGTCAGGGAAATGGAAACCCAAAGGAGAAAGAGGGTGGGTCTCCGGCGTGGTTCAACAGGAGCTCAATGATGCCATCCAAGGCTCTTCTTCCATCCATCTCTTTGCTCTGCAGTGGCTGCTTTCTGAGGCTGATTCCCTGTGGAGTCACATAATGGTAGCAGCAGTTATAGATGCCACGGCCAGGGTTCAGAGAGACTATTTCTTCTTGCACTCCTTCTTGAAAGGGGAAACATTTTCCCAGGCTCCTATACAACCCCAAGTGGAGCTCCCTCTCCATCTCATTGACAAGAACTAAGTTACATGCTCACTCCAAAATCAATCACCGCCAAGGGAAGTAGAATCTCAGTTAATCCATGACTGGTTTAACTGAGAGATGAATAATAGGTGTAACTTTATAGAGTGTTACGGACCGAATGTTTGTGTCCCCCTGCCACCAATTCATGTTGAAATCCTAACCCCCAATGTGATATTAGGAGATGGGGCTCTGGGGAGGCGACTGGGACATGAGGGTGGAATCCTCATGAATGGGACCAGTGCCCTCATAAAAAAGGCCCTAGAGAATTCTCTCACCCCTTCCACCATGTGAGGACGCAGTGATAAAATAGCCACGTGTGAACCAGAAAGCCAGTACCTTGGTATTGGACTCCCCAGTCTCCAGAACTGGGAGAAATAAATGTTCATTATTTAAGTTACCCAGTCTATGATATTTTTTGTTACAGCAGTGCAAATGGACTAGGACCTGAAGGAACAATCAAAACCCTTTTTTTAACTTTATATGCTATTTCTCTCACTCTTCAATCTGAAATTATAGACTCTCATAGTATTTGTTATGTTCATCTAAAGTTACTGAGCACCGTGCAAATCTTTTGTCATGAATTCACTTCTTTAATTTTTCACAACAGCCCTTTGAAGTAGATACTATCAACCCATTTTACAGTTAAGCAAACTAAGGCAAAGAAAGGGTAGGTAATTTGCTCAAATTTGCATAATTAGTAGAGGGACCAGGATTCTGCTCAGTAACTAAAATTCCAAATGAATAACCATTCATTCAACAGATAAGTCTTGGAATGAAGTGCTAGGAATTGTGGTAAAGCAAACAGACATAGTTCTTGCCTTTGTGAGACCTACAAGCTAGTGGGAAAGAAAAAATAGAAACAAACAGATTGCACAAGTTCTACAAATTTATGGCAGTTACTATAAAGGAAAAGGAATGAAAGAGTGAAAGAGGACCCATATATATACCGTGGTGATTGGAAAAGACCTTTCAGGAGGGACTTAAGCCAAATATTGAGCAATGAATAACAGCTATGTGAAGGGAAAGAAGGAAATACTCCAGGAAAAGGCCCTTAGATGGAAAAAGTTTGGCACTTTTGACCCATAAACAAAACCAGTGTGACTGGAACAAAGTGAGTAGGAAAAGAGTGGCACAGGTGGTTCTAGAGAGGTAGGCAGGGGCCAGGTCATTTGAGTCTTGTAGGTCCCTTAAGAATATTGAGTTATATTCTAGGTGCATTCTGAAACTATTGAATTCTAACCAGAAAACTAATGTGATTAGATTTGCCCTGAAAACTTGATAACTCAAATTACTATTTGGAAAATGGTTGAGTTGGAGAAAGAGCAGATATAAAAAGATCAGTGGGGAGGCTATTGCAGCCCCCAGGAATGCCGTGATGGTAGGTGGTCATGGAGGTGGAGCAGAGAGGGCAGACTCGAGAAACAATCTTCAAGTCGGAGTGGCAGGAATTGGATGGGATTGAATGCAATGATAACGGGGGGGAGTTGCTGAAGATGATTCACAGTTCGTGGTTCCCACAACTGGTGCAAAACTCTCACAACTGAAGACCACTGGAGATGGACAAATGTAAGGGGTTTAGTTTGAGATATATTAAGTTTGAGACGTAAGGTGACAAGTAGATTATTGCACATGGCATGGTACCGAGAAGTTTGCTGGTGATATATATGTTTGGGCATAGTTGGCATATTGATGGCATTTAAAGCCATGAGAGGTGGTATTACATAGGAAAGTGCTAAAGATAAGGGAAAACAGAAAGCCCAGAATATGAAATATAGAAAAGGTTAAAATGAAGCCATCAAAAAGCTAAGAGGAAAACTAGAAGGGTGAAACATTAGCCAAGTCAAGCTCAGGAGTGTTTCAAGAGGTCGAGAGTCGACAGTTTTACATTACTTGTTGCTGAGGGTAAAGTATGATGAAGCCTAAGTTTATATGGAAAGGAACTGTCTCTTGGCCAGTACTTTGAATATAAAATGACCCACATCAAGGCAAATCATTATGAAATTCTATTACATCCAAGACCAAAAATAATATTCTAAAATCTTCGGAAATGGCAGGAAAGAGGCAATGAGCACAAGCCACATATAAGGAGCTGGGTTCAGGAAAGCATAAGACTTCTCTAGAGTAACATTAAAAGCTACAGTGCAAATGGATAGTCTTCAAAATTCCAATGGAAAGTGAGTTCCAAGATAGAATTATATTCATAGTCAAGTAAAATTAGAAGGAAAATTTATTTGGACATGAAAGATTTTTAAAAGCTTATCTTTCATATATTCTTTTTCAGGAAGCTACTGAAAGATATTATTCTACAAAATGAGTGAATAATCAAAGGAAGAACCCAAGAAATGGAATAAGAAAAAGGGGATAATTAAAGGAGATTCACAGAGCAGTGACAGCCTACAGTAAGCTTAGAGGGTATTCAAACCCAATCAGAGTAGCAGAATTGAGGGCCCCGAGAGAGTGGGGGGATAGGGGGGATGCAACTGATAAACTACCTGGTGTGAATTACCACAGTGAATGAAGTTTTAGAAAGAAGAATTTTTTAGACTGAATGAGTAACAGGTACACAGAAAATACTTATTATTTATCAATAATAAATGAAAAAACAAAACAATTATTCATTACAGTGTTAAGGGATAATTATTTTCTACAAAAAGAAAATTATGACTGTAATACACATATAAAGTAAACATATATCAAAGATTTTATTTAATTCACCATTTAGGAGGGAACTAGTAAAACAGTGCAACTTCAACAAAGGGTGAATTCAAAGAGCAGAATCACATATAGGGAACAAAGAATTCTGAAATAAATTTACAAATACATAGAAGCAAATGGACTGTTCACAGGGCAACAATCAATTGTGTTCATATTAGTTTTCTGTTACTCTGTAACAAATCACCACAAATGTCGCAGCTTAAAACAACATACATTTCTTATCTCACACTTCTGTAGGTCAAAAATCTGGGTCGGTTCAACTGAATTTTCTGTTTAGAGTCTTTCAAGGCCAAGGTCAAGGTGTCTGTTAGGTTAGACTCCTATCTGCAGTCTGTAAGGAAGAAACTGCTTTCAGGCTCATTCAGGGTGCTGACTGAATTCAGTTCCACGTGTTTTCTTGCTGGCTGTCTACTAGAATTGCTGTCAACAGCTAGAAACCCTTCTCTGGTTCTCATACATGGTCCCTGTCATCTTCGAAGCCAGCAACTGCAAGTCAAACCCTTCTGGTGCTCTGAATCTCTCCAACATTCCCTTCTGCCACCAGCTGGAGAAAACCCTCCACTTTAAAGGGCTCATGAGATTGGTGTTCATGTGATTAGATTAGGTCCTCCAGAATCATCTCCCTTTTGCCATGTATTCACAGGAATGCTATCTCATTCACATGCCCTGCCCACACTCAAAGGGAGGAGATTATCCTAGGACATGTCATTGGTAAGTCCTTCCTCTTACAATCTGCCAACCACAGCATTCTGTCATACACAATCATTTGTATTTCTATGGATAATAGTAATTTGCATTATTATTCATTTTCTACAACTTACAGAATTATCAGATGGGTCAAAGACAATGAAAGACAAAGACAACCTGTATAGGTGAGTTAGACCCAATGATCTTGTTTTGTCTATTATAGTCATTCATCATTTTTTCTGACATTTGTTATTCAAGAAAAGACATAGATTGTAATTATAACATACCACATGGTTCACTTCTGATCGATATTTGGGTAATCATTGAATATTTATGTAACCAAAACTTGTCATGTGACCATATGCAAAATATAAGGATGAGGACAGGAGGTGGCAGGTGCCAGGATGGTGGGACAAGGGGAGGACAGGAGTCAAAATCCTTACCTTTAACAGTAACAACTCAACAAGTAATGCCTCAACTGGAAAAATCAAATTAGGGATTAAAATATGGAACATAATATTTACAAATATGGAGCTAAATACAAAAGAAAGAGCTAAGGGACTCGCGCCTGGGAAGTGGGAAGCAGGGCAGTTTAGTAGCAGGGTAGATGCTGCTCCATCTCACATGTATATAATAGTCTTTGGGCAAGCCTGGGTGTCCAGAGAGGAGAGAGTGGGAATGGTGCCTTACCTACCTTATGTTTTACCTCAGTTTCTGAGGTTCCTATTGCACAGCTTTGGAGAGGCCTTTCTCATCATGGCTGACAAGTCCCAAGCCATGGGTAGAATCATATCAGTTAAGCACATCCCCACTATAGTTGTTATTTCAGACAAGATTCAGTGCCTTTTTTTTTTTTTTTGCATTTTCAACGATCCACTCAAGGGTGTGACTTGGGGAAGAGAGAAAAGGGAGAGTTAGGGGCAGGGGAGGTAGGAACTCAGATTATTACAATCTGTCAGGCGTGTTATAATATTATCTCACCTAATGCTGTTAGAAGTCCCATTAGATAGAAAATATTGTCCTTATTATACAGATAAAGAATCTGAGGTTCAGAAAAGTGAATCCTTAATAATAGGTACAATAATAATAGTTAGCATTCATTAAGCCAGGTACTGTGCTGAGCTCTTTAGATAACAAGGATTATCTCATGTCATTCTCATAAGAAGCTCTGAGATGGATATTAATGGTGGTTTTAGTTCCCATTTTATAGAAGGGAAACCTAAACTTGGAAAAATTAGGTGGCTTGATTTGAGTCACATGCCTAGGACTATTGAGATAGATGGTCCTCTCCTTTCACTCTTCCTGTAAATCACAGAGCCAGTCTCTTTCTCTTTTGCAAAGGAGCTTCCCTTAGGGGAAAAAGCCCTGTCTAATCCTACTGTATATGTGATTTGATTGGATTCAATAACTATTTGTTAGTTTAACTTAGTGTTGCAGAATAACCAAGGTGCAAAGACTGAGTATAATGCCAGTAAAAAACATTTGTTGTTTTCCTCTACCTGGAATGTTTGGGTTTTTTTTAATCTTATAATAATACCCTAATTTTCAGTTGGAGAGCTACTCCTCTTCCATTAAGGTAGGTGGTACATGGTCAAGGTTTGTTCAGTCCGAATGTTCTATCTTTCTGGCCACAGGGATTGATCCAGAAATGGACATCTAATTCAAGCCAGGCCAGTGAAAGCCTGGCCAGGGACTTTTACTGGAAATATTAAGAACAAGAAGATCCCTTTCTGCTGGTCTTAATATTTATCATAAAATGTGGCTGGAACTAAGCTTGGGGGTCTGGAGACCAGAATATAAAGAAAAGTACCCAAAGATAAAAGTCTGACCAGGAAAGAGCAGAGCCAAAGAGAAAGAGGCTGAGTTCTTAAGATACAGTCGGAGTATCTGGATCCATCTTTGCCTAATGTCTCCACTGTTAAATTTTCTATCATTTTGTGTTGAAACTTATTCCCCTGACATAATCTAGGAAGCTCCTTGAGTGCAGGATTCCCAAGGAATGTGAGAGAGAAGGGAAGAAGGAAACTAAACAGATCAGGACAAGTGGAAGAAATTGGGGATTAGTAAAAGGAGGCCCTAAATATGTGCTTTATTTTCTAATAATGTAAAATTTTTAATTTACTTTAAAATGTTCTCAACTGCCTACAGGAAGCAGAGAATGTGGTGAACTACTCAAAGTCATCATCATATTCCTTCCTTTTTTTCACCCATATTTATTGAATCCCAACTTGTGTCAAGTCTCGTGTGAGGTAGAAGAAAGATAAATGAGGCAAAGTCCGTACGCTGGAGAAGTCAATAACATATCTGTCCAGGAACAGGTAAAGTACAAAGCAATCTGTAAATGCGAAGGACAAAATGCTGCCCAGCACAGATAAAGGATCGACGAACTCAGAATAGTAGAGAAAGAAAGGCCTCAAATCCTGGTGACAAGTGAGTCTGATTTCGAAGGACCATAAAAATGATAACACCTAATATTTATTATGCGGTCGTCCTGTGTCAGATACTATTTTTCAAGCTTTTCATGCATTACCTCATTCAATCCTTGCAATCCAAAAGAGTAGAATTTGGATTATCTCCACTTCGTAGATGTGGAAATTGAGAAACAGATAAGTCAATTAATTTGCCCAAAGATACACAGCTAACAAGTGAGAACCAGACGCCTTTCTCTTATACTATGCTATACTGATTTCCAAAAAGTTAAAGCAGTCAGTGGAAAGACAACTCCACAGACAGAATGAAAGAAATCGTAGTCTTATACCAAGAATGATCAAAGAGGTTCTAAGGTCGTCCCTTCTTGCCCCCATTCTTGGTACTTAGGGGTATACTTCACAAGCCCCCAGAGAAACCCCTAAACCTTGAAAACAGTGTGCCTCTACTTAAGCTGAAGATTCAAGCCTGAGTGTACACGCCAGGCACCTGGAGGGCTTCCGATTGCCTGGCCCCACCCTCAGAGTTTCTGACTTAGTGAGTCTGAGCTGGGGGCGGAGGGGAGGCGTGGGGTGGTCCAAGAATCTGTATTTCTAAAACTTCTCAGGAGATGCTGTTGCTGGTCAGGGGACCACACTTTGTAAACTGCTGGCCCAGGGCATGAATAGTAGCAGCATAAGGCGATCTGGGAGATGTCCTCGCCTGCCCAGTTCTTTGCTTTTGAACCTAAAGAACAGTCACAGTGACAAACTGGTGTGGTTATGGTCAGACCACTCTGAGACAGAACCGACGAGGGGAGAAGCTGGCTTGGGGAGAAACTCATCATAGCTAATGGAGAGAAATTCAATATCTGTCTAAAATGAAATTTGGTTGGATCTTGCCTCTCTGTGTATCAGAAGGGTGGAAAAAGGCTAATAACAGGGAAAAAATGTATTTTTTGCAACTGTGAATGATTCCTTGGTATCACCAGAAAGTCATCCTTAACAACCATAATTTTTTGATTTTCTATCGCAGCCTTTCTTTTTTAATTTTTATTTTTTTCCTTTTTATTGAATTTATTGGTGTGACAGTGGTTAACAAAATTGTACAGGTTTCAGGTGCACAATTCTACAACCCACCATCTGTACACTATAATGTGTGTTCACAGCTCCAAGTCACATCTTCATCCATCACCATTTAATCCTTCTATATCCTCCTCCACCACCCTCCCCTCCTGCCCCATAAGTCTCTGTTTCTTTTTTTGTGTTTGCTCAGTTCCTCCACCCTACTCAATACCAAGCCTCCTCCCCAACCCCCTGAGAGTTTTCAGTCTCTTCTCTGTCTATGTGTCTGTCACTATTTTGCTTGTTAGTTCAGTTTGTTCATTAGGTTCCACAGATAAGACAAATCATATGGTACTTGTCTTTCTCTTACTGGCTTATTTCAGTTAGTATAATGCCGTCCAGGTCCACCCATGCTGTCACAGAGGCTAAGATCTCCTATTTTACAGCCAAGTAGTATTCCACTGTGTAAATGTACCACAACTTCTTTATCTACTCACTATCAATGGACACTTGGACTATTTCCAAATCTTGGCTATGGTAAGTAACACTGCAGTGAAGATAGGGGTGCATATATTTTTTCAAATTAGTGTTTCGGATTTCTTTTGATCTATGGCAGTCTTTTGTGAAGAATTTCAAAGTTACTGACAGAACCCACTAATCTTCCAAAGCCCCTCAGAGTCTTCTGAGTATTGCTTGATTTGTCTTTCAAAGAAAATAAACCATACAGGAGCTTGGTTTTTCTCCCAGGCTCTATAAGAAGAAACATTTTTGTCATGTTTCATATGTTGTGTGTTTCCTATTGATTTCAAACGGTCCAGTTAGAAAGCCTATAAACTATATCTTGCAGATCTTAATTTGAAATATTTATTTCATATTTTCCTCTCCATGACTTAAGTTTTAGTTCTTCACATCTCCAGTTCTTATTTCCACATACCTCTGCCCACTGAATGCAACTAAAAATGTGTGTTTCAAAAAAAAAGAAAAGAAAAAAAAAGCTACTGTTAGGGGTTCAAAAAAAACTTAACACCTATAACATTATTCATTGTAGCCTAAGAAGAGAGAGGCTGTTCATCAGAAGCTGCCAACTTCATCTTCTTTGGAAAAGTTTGAACTTTAATTTTTCAAAATTCAGGAGTGGTGAGTGTGGACAAACAATAAAAAGACCTAGGACCAGAGTTGGCAAGAAAGGAAAATCCGTGCAGTGCAGAGTAATTCCTTATGATGAGTTGTAAAAATAATAAAATGGATCAAATGCTTTGCACCACAAGGTGGTTTCATGCCCTCCAGAGAAACTGCCAAAATTACTTAAAAACATGGTAAATCCAAGTTGGTTATCCATTACCTTCACAAACATTTCTCTCAGCACATCTAATCTCATACAGATGTGCCAAACTATCAAAGGTTGGGTTGGACACCCTGGGACCTTAAAAAAGGAAACAGAATTATTAAATTTTTTTTGAGTTTCTGCCACCTACTGGCAACTCAAAGTGCTAGAATTGAGCACAGGGTAATAACACTTCTTGTTTGAGTTTGGTTATGGCCTTGGTCTGTAGGATGGTTAATTAGCACATGCTTTAACTGACCTTTAGTACATGTAGCTGATGTAGTGGGAAAACAGCGTGGATTGAGCTATTTGGGGGCTAATTTTTAGGTCCCAGAGCAACCCTTAACCATTGCTGTTTGGTAGACCTGATTACGATGTAAATTTGACATTTTGGGATTCTCTTCCCTCATGGTATGACTCATATGGCTTCAGTGCTGGTGAGTTGGTGCTCAGAAGGTCGTGTTGTTTACACACATGTTGCATGACCCTCAGTGGCAAGCCTGGTACATTTTTAGGTGTAATCTTAGAAGGTAGATCGAGTGTTTGTGGACTGTGCAAAATGAATGTGAATATTGATTTGTATGGTATCTGGAATACATTCTGGAAAGTTCTTAGACACAGAATGTATAATGATTTGGGATTGCCAGTCTCGTGCATAAAGCCAGGACAGTGGGGGAAGATCTTTCAGCTTGAGTTATCATCTAGTTTCTGATGCTAATTTTGGCAGCTTAAACCTCATCTGTGTTCTTGGATAATCTCTTCCAACCCATCCTTTAAAAAATAACCTCCATGCAGTACCATCTTGGTCTTAACCTTGTAACTCCCCTGGTCCTGTTTTGTCATTTCCAGGTATGCCAAACTTCACTTCAAAGAGTTCATTTCATTCTGAGGGGCAACCAAAGAGAGATCAAAGGCTTTACTTCATTTTGCAAAGCCAAGGCTGGAGAGTTTATTACCTGGGTCAATAGCCCTTTGAAGATTGCTATCTGTGGGTGTGAAACCCGAATCCTAAGAAAGGCAGATGAGAAAAGCTTTGGGGCAGCCACCAGACAGGAAAGTGTCATTTATACCAATGTAGAAAAGCAGAGTCAGGGACACAGGCAAAGATCAAAACGTTGAAGGTACGTTGGACATATGGCAAAGAGTGGTGACCATCTGGAAAAGTGGGTATTGTAATGCAGCAGGCAACAATCAAAAAAGAGAGTTGAAATTTAAAAAAAAACAAAACTAAAGACCAAGAAAAACATTGAGTGATATACCAGCAAGCACATTTAAAAAATAAGGGCTGTTACAGTGAAAGTCCCAGCTCTATGGTCCAGACATATTAAATTTCTTTCAGTTCTGCAAATGTAGTATGCTCTCTCTAGCCTCTATGCCTGCATGCACGGCCTTCTCTCTGCTGGGACATTGTTCTGTCTCTTACCTTTCTACAATTTCTTTCCTTTCCTTTCTTTCTTTCTTTTTTTTTTTTTTTACAATTTCTTTTCATTAAACCAACTCTTCCTACTTATTTCTCAGATCTCAGCTTAAGTCTCTCTTCCTCCAAAAATCCAGGGAAGTCCTTTATAGACCTAGGTGAGTTACTCTAGCTCTCATGGGAGAGTACTGCCTTTACCATGGAACTTCCCACACTTCCTCTTATTGTTTGAGGTCATACCTTCACAAGAGTTCTATACTCCATCATGGTGGGATCTTGTCTATCTTGCTTCCATCAACCACTACCACCTCAGAACTCAGCACAACATCTGCAACATGGTATCTTGTTAATTCTCATTTCTCAAATGAATGATTAGTAAAAATAGCTGGAGGGAACCAGCCAACCTATTTATTCTCAAAGAGCATTCTATCAGTTGGCCATTTTGGATACAACTCGTTTTTCCATTGAGTGAGCAGAGACGAAGACATTGTCTCCGTGCCTCCCGGTTTGTAGCTGCAGCGGAACACTAAGGCAAAGAGGTGGTGATTTTAATAAATCCCAATCTTTCTTCAGGCTGAAACAAGGACACTCCTTCAAAGAAGGCTAACTTTACTGTCTTCTTTGCATATGTTTGGAAAAGTATGGAGTTAAATCTGATAGTTGTATCAAACAGTTAGATAAGGGTGCTCACTGGCACTTTTCCCAAAATATGGACCCAATGTTCAAGTGAAATCTTCCCTTAGCACTTCAACAGATTGAACAGATATATTGCTAATATAGCTATATGTTAAAAATTAGATCAAATCACTTACTGATTTTAAAGTAATGAATAAAAAACATTGGTGTTTTGCTGTGTGTTAATGTTGATACAAGACACTTTGGAGTGTACATCATTTTGTAAATTGCAAATTTTTAAATAGTTTAGAATATATTTTAAAATTAAATATATATTGAACTTTGGGGAACCTCTGCAGTATAGATTTAAAAAACACCTTGGTGCCAGGCATGGTTCTAAATGTTTGTCCATATCAATGCTTCTACCCTCCAGACAACCCATGAGGTAGATTACTAGTATCCTGATTTTATAGATAAGGACACTGAGGCACAAGGAGGTTAAGTAATTGACTAATTTATAGCTAGTAAGTGGTAGAACCAGGATTAGAATGCGAAATCTGTCTCCATTCATTCATCCTTGTAACAAATATTTATTGAATGTCCACTATGTGCCAGGCACTGTCTTAGGCAGGAGGCACACCGCAGTGAACAAAAGGGACAAAAGTCCTTGCCCATGAAGCTTCTCTTCTGGTACAGCTTCCATTCCAGCATCCTCACCCTTACCCACTACACTCTACTGCTGTTCTCCTGTCTAACTGGTTACCCTGGTCTCTGCGGGAAGAGGGCAAAGTGGTAAGAGAGCCAATATCAGAAACAGGAACAGGACAGGGGCTGAGGCAAGAAAACTAGAAAGGTGTGTAAGAGTTGGAAAGGAAGGCAGTAGGGGAAGGGCACTGCAGGTACAAGAAATGAGAAGGAAAACCATGGAGCAGGACAACATTTCAGCATCCTTACCATCATCTTCATTATTGTCCTAGCCTGCCAAGGGATCAAAGTCATGCCTACAATGGACTGCTGGTGAGCTTTCTTCTTTACAAAGATTAGTCTTAAACTGGCCTTGACTTTGCTTCTCGGCATTTTGCTGTGGCCCGCCACTACCCCTAGCCTTGCCTCCTACCTCCTTCCTGCTCTGCTTGGGTGACCAACTGAATCAGTTTCTTCAACTTTTGGTCTGTTTCCTTGGCCAGCTAATGACTCCTCCTCTTCATTTGTATCCCACGTACTCTCTCAACAAGAGTATGCAATTTCCTACATGTTCACCATTATATTCTCAGATTAGATGCAACTTTACTCATTCTTGTAATATTTATTAAGAGCCTGTAATGTATTAGGCACTGTTCAAGTGCCCAGTAGCTGTGGGAGACTGAAAAATGCCTCCCCCCAAGATCGCCACATTCTAATCCCTGAAATGTATAATTGTTGCCCTATATGGGGAAAAAAAAAAAACAGACTAGGGATGTGATTAAATTAAGGATCTTGAGATAGGGCCATTACCCTGGATTATCCAGGTGGGACTTAAATGCAATCGCGTGTATGCTCATAAGAAGGAGATGGGGGAGATTTAACACATACGAAGGAGAAGACAATAGCAAACAGGGCAAAGAGATTTGAAGATCCTGGTCTTAAAGACGGGAGTGATACAGCCACAAGCCAAGGAATGCTGGCAGCCACCAGAAGTTGGAAGAAGCAAGGAATGGGTTCTCCCTTACAGACTCTGGAGAGGATATGGCCCTTATTTTGGACTTTCGGCCTTCAGAACTGTGAGAGAATAAATTTCTATTGTTTTAAGCCATGAGTTAGTGGTAATTTGTTACAGTAGCACCAGGAAACTAAAACAGGGACCCTTTCTCTGGTTTCTTCCTAGACTTCCCAAGGCCATTCCTACCAGTTCCCATAGCACCACATATTTTCTGTACCAGGCAACTTACCACATTGTATATTAACTGCATGTCTCCATGTTCTCCATTGGACTACAAACTCCCTGAAAGTGGACTCTGGCACCTTATTCATCTCTATATATCCCCAGCATTTCAGGTAGTACTTGACATATAATAAATGCTCAATAATTTTTGTTAAATGAAGGAATAAACTATCATGGAGCATTATAGTGTTATTTAACTTTTTACAGGTGAAAGCATTTTCTTTTCAATCACACTGTGAGAAACCATGACTTTTTGTCACCTGGAATGCAAAGCACAATGTGTGGACAGTTCCTAGCTGAAGGATGGCACAGAGGCTCCATCTCTGCTGATTAGTGACGTCTGCCTGGATTCTCAGTGAAATAGGACACCTTGGACAATTAATGATGTCTGTTGTGGACGTGATAATAGAGAGGAGTGACATGTGGATATACATTTTGCTATCCCCGACTCAGCTTTTGTCCCATGGATAAGATTTCTCTTATCTAAACATGAAACAAATGACATTTCTGCCCTCCAGAATCTTCGAACTAAACTTTAGCATTTATAATTCATCCATGGTAGTAGTGGCTTCTCATGCCCTTAGTTCCTGCTATAAAAATTGACCAGTGTGTGTGTGTGTGTCATTTTTTCATTCAAAGTTTTCAAGAGCAGACCCTATTCTAAGTGCTGGATCTGTACAGCTCCCGTCCCCAATTTAAAGAATTATAGGGAAGATTAACATGCTTTAGACCAATTCAGGTAAGCAGCGTGGAAGGGGCTGTGAAGGTGTTGCTATGTGCCACAGTAGCACACGTGTCTTAGGAAAAAGGGAAGGCTGAAACCTTCAGGCAAAGACCTTGGATTAAACCTGAGAACTGGCTCTTGCAGCACTGAGTAAAGGGAGGGGGGGTAGAATTCATCCTGCTGTGGATCAGGAGGAAGTGTGTGTGACTCAGTGGCTCTCTGCCTTCAGCTCCTGGTCCCAAAGGAGGCCTGGGCTGTCTGGATGATTTTGCAGTGAGCCTGGTAAAAATTCAGCATTTCGGTCACTCCCTGTCCCCTGAGCAGAGCTCCGGAAGCAGGATCAATAGGGAAACATCGTCAGCAGAGAGAGGATACTATAAATCTTTTCAACCCTGAACAGAATCTTTTGGGAGGGAACTAGCTGAGGCTGCTGGGAGGAGTGAAGGCAAAGCATTGGGGTTCCATTCTAATGAGCACTTTCTGCGTAAAGCTGTGTGCTGTTGGAGCGTGAAGGCAGGGAGCTGCTGTTGGTGATTCTCTATTCAGACCCAGGGGTGAAAACCAATGCCTTAACTGACAGTTATTAAAATGCCCTTTTCCTCCAGCAGGTATTTGTCATGCACATAATGTGCATATGTCAAGGAGCCAGGTACAACCACAGAGGTAAATGCTTCCTGCTATTGAAATCCCAATGCCCCAGCGCAATAGCATTAGAAGGTGGGATTTGGGGGTGGTGATTAAGTCATGAGGGCAGGGCACTCATGACTGAGATTAATGCCCTTATAAAAGAGGCCCAAGAGCTTGGATCTTACCCAAGTGCTTGGAAGGTAATTAATGAGTTACAAATAACTTTTGGGGGTGGGGGAAGGAAACAGGTTTAAAGCTTGCCCTGGAGGCCAAGAACTGTTTGTAGAACAAAAGTACCAGCCTTGCCTAGGGGGACTGTTTTAGGGGCTGAGAGATTGGAAAGCAGTGGTGTGGTTAATATCTGCTGCTCCTCAGTCATTCATTCAGCAGAAATTTACTGAGCTGGAGGAAGCCAGGCACCCTGATAGGACTTGGTACCTAGATGACCAAGCATTTCCAGCTGTACCTTAAATTTCGTGAGAGTAAGGACCATGTCTGAACCATTCACCGTTGCGGCTCTACAGTCTAGTAGAATTAGGTAGAGCTAGGTGAGTAGGTACTGAATGACTATTTTTTAACAAGAAAAGTAGGTGTTCAATAATTATATTTAATGCAAAATAGCAATAATAAAAACTATACCTATCAGAAACTATGCGGGTCCAAATTTGGCTAAATACTGCCAGATGGCTCTCCTAAACCACTGCCAGCTGCCGCTGCCCATACACCCCACCAGCAGTGGATGGAGGCCTTATATCCCTCATCCCCACCTACACTTGGCACTTCCAGCTTTTTAATTATTGCCAGTCTAACATGTAAAGTGATGGCTCATTTGTCCTGATTCACATTTTTCTGATTACTAATACATTTGAGGAAAACATCAAATGCTTGCTAGTTCTTTGGGTTTTCTCTTCTGGAAATTTCCTGTTGCTGTCCTTTGCCCAGTCCTGCTCCTGGGCATGTATTCCAAAGAGACTCTCAACCACGACCGTAACGAGTGGTGCACAAGAACAGTCATGGCTGTTACTCGCAGTGGTGAAGAGCTGGAGGCAGCGTGAGGGCCTTCACTCAGGTAATTGTTCAAGGCGGGGAATGCATATCCTGAGATACTCTGTGGCAATTCTTAGTGATTAATTAGATATCCAGGTAGCATCAGAGATGCTTCTTAAAAGCATAGAGATAGGTGATAAAGGAAACAAACCGAGATCTATAAAACAATGCCATTCATATGTAAATTACAAATACATACATATAAAACACTCGTATGTATGTGAGCATATGTGTATTTTTTACAGAATATATTAAACACATTAGAGTCTTTTGGGGGGAGGGGTGACAGGGAATAAAAGTGAAGGACCAGGGTCACGTAGAATAAAGACATAAATAAAAGTGATGACAACATGTCAAGAATTAAAGAGTAAAAGTAATTCAATCTCGTGCACCTGAAACCTGACAATAATAAAAACAGTAATTAATGGCCATGAATATAATGTTGCTTTATATTTCAATGGCTCTTCACATCTTTCAAAGCATTTCACAGCTATTTTATTTGATAGCAATAACAAGCAGCTCTGTAGGAAATACAGACATTTCTCTCCCCAAAGTAGAGAGGAGGAAACCCAGGCAAGGAGAGATTAATTTTGCCTGAGAAGACACTAGGACCCAGAAACTCCCACTTGGAACCTGCCTTCTTTCCACTACAATGGATTGGTCAGATGCTGTCACTAGGCTCCCTAAAGGCTGGTGAAATTTGAATCAAGCCCTTCATTTATCTTTCTTCACATCCCTTCCTGCCGGGTAAACACCCATGTGCTTTAGTGGGCTTCCCACTTCCCTATTACATCTCAGCTATTAGGGCTGTTTCACACATAGGGCCCCCATTGACCCTGGCTCTCTCCCTAATTGAACCCATGGACTAAAACATCCTTTACAATAAGCACTTCTTTGTAATAGACAGATTTCCTGGACCCATAAAACAGCTTTTAGAAAGGGAGAGCTGTATTTAAGGAAGACATTAATATAGTGCCACAAAATGAGGTTTGCTGACATATGACTCTCTGAATAATTTACTTTAAATAAATTAACACTAGAATTTACATTTACCTTTGAAAGTCTGATTTACTGGAGACACTGAGGATGTGCTCCCTAGAGAATGGGAAAAACGAAAAACACCAGGCCTTTGACTGCCTTGCTGAGAACCATAGTGATGAAATGACTACTCTTTTTCTGGAGAAATCTCCGTGCCACTGACACTGAGACCATCAATGCAGAGGGGCTCCGCATTGTCAACAGCAGTGGCCCCTCTGTGGGCTAACAAGATGAGTTCAGCACCTCAGTGGAGGCAAGGGACAAGGTGGCACGGAAGGGAGGAAAACAATTCTAATTGAAAATTTGATAATAATGTAGCTAGAAGTTAATGTAAATTTTTTTGCTTATATTATCTCATTTAATCCTTGTAAAAACTCCATGAAGTGGGATCTCACCATTTGCCAGATAAGGAAACTATGACTGAAATAGTTAACTTGCTCAAGATCACATAGCTAGTGAGTAGCCGACCTCGTATTCAAATCTAAGGAGGCTTATAGGCAGAGTTCACACTTAGATTTTTCTTTCAAGTGATTATCCACTTATCAGTAAATTAAATATTCGAATTTACATAATCATTATAAAAATTGAAAAAAGAAAACTATTTAAAGAAACAACCAAAAAATTGCCTTCTCTTAGTACCCAGGGTTAATTGTTATCTAGAACACCTTTGGGGCGTATTTTTTTGTGCGTGTTAGAAGGCTTCATTTCTGTTTTCCAGAGAGTGAGAACATTTCACTGTGCTTTAGGGAAAGGGGTCGGAAGAGTTGGCCTTTCACAGAGCAGAAAGGGAAAGCAGGGACCTTTTGGCCCGTTAAAATGAGTGCATGATTTATCTGTCCTTTCCAACTGGCGGTTGACCAAAGAGGCTGATGGGCATAGCAGGTTTCCTGGGCACGTGTGGCTCCAGCATATGGAACTGTAGTGCTGCCACAGCTTGGCAGTGGCATCTCCCCCTCCTTGCTCAGCGCGTGGAACAGCCCTGGCCAGCAGAAGAGCCAGGGGCAAGGAAGCCACCCGAATCCCTTGCCTGGAGATGGAGATGGTACCTGCCCGCTGCGCCAGGGAGCCCCGTATCTAACACCGTTCACCATCAAACACACAGGATCAACGAGCAGAGCACGCTGGTGAGGAGTTTGAGCTTTAAAATCAGCGGTGGGGTCAAATTTTATCTCTTCACCACATTCGAACTGCGTGAATCCTGGCAGATTATGCAACCGCCTACGTTTCCATTTCCTCCACTATAAAATGAGGCAGTAGAGTGCAGGTAGTGTGTGGGTATCAGATTCAGACTCGATGTGGCAAATCCTAGGCACGTTCACTTACCAACCAAGTGGGTGGCCCTGGGAAAGCGACTTAGCTTCTCGGGTCTCCTTTTTTCCATATATTAAAAAAGAATAATGACATAGATGAGAATGAAGGGAGATTTTACATGTGCAGTGCCCAATGTAAATACTTGGAAAAATATTAGCTGTTTTTGTTATTATGGTTAAAATGGGGGAGGGGGGCGTTAGAGCACTTACCTCATAATATTTTTGTGAAGATTAATTGAAATAATATAAATAAAGCGCTTTTAAAAATGTATTCTGTTGCAAGTTTAATTGCTCAGGCCAAACACTTTAAAGTCATCCTGAGTTTCTTTTTCTTTTTTCTCTCCTAAAATCATTCCAGCAAATATTGTCAGCTCTCCTGTCAAAATTTTTTTAGAATTCAGCCCCTTCTCACCTCCTCCTCTGCTATACCCTGGTCCAAACCATTATTCTCACCAGGATTATTTCCACTGCAACCTTCTAACTGGTTTTCTGAATTCTGTTCTTGCCTTATACTGAGTATTCTCAATGCAAGAATCTTTAGTTTAAGTTTTTTTAGTGTTTTTTTACCTAGTGTTTTTAAATTGAGATATAATTGACATATAACATTATGTCAGTTTCAAGTGTACAACATAATGATTCTATATATGTATATATTATGAAATGATCACCACAGTAAGTCTAGTTAACACCTATAGGTTTTTATATTTTATTTTTTAATCTAACTTACTGACCTCAGGAAAGTTTCACAGCTAGTACACACAGTTCATGTACATCCTTTACCCAACTTCCCCAAATGTTAACAATTTACACAGTGTAGTACAATGAGCAAAACCAAGACATTAATGCTATTAACTACAGTTTGTATTCAAATTACACCTTTTTTTTTCATTTTTTTCCTCTTCCTAAATACAGTTCCATAATGCATGAATTTATCTCTTTAGTCTCCTCCAATCTCTGACAATATCTCAGTTTTTCCTTAACTGAAAAGACTTTTTGATGAGTACTGATAGGTTATTCTGTAGAACGTCTATCGACCTGGGTTTGTCTGGCGTTTTCTTGGGATGAGGTTGAGAGCATGGATTTTTAGCAAGCACACCCCAGGAGTGATGGCGTGGTCTCTTCAGTGCATCCTATTCAGCCTACCCAATGTTGATATCTTACTGGTGATGTTAACATTAAGTTGATTTCAAGTACAGTCATTGAGTTTCTCTGCTATGAAGTTATTATTGTTTTATATGTAATCAGTCAATATTTTGGAGGTGAACATTTGAAACCACTAATATTCCATTCTGTTCAAATTTTCACCCTCCAATTTTAGCACTCACTGGTGGAACATGCTCACGGCAACTATTACTGTGGTATTCTAATGGTAATTTTGTATTTCTTTCATTCATTGTACATTTATTAATTTGAATTCTTCCCCATTTACTTATTTATTCAATTATGTATTTACAATGAATATTACTACTTTTGTATTACTCCATGGATTTAATCTAATTCTACCGTTTATTTTGCTGCTCCAAATGTCCTAGGTTTGACCTTCAGATTGATTCCCATCCTCTTTACACATGCCCCCAATGTTTTTCAGGCACTTGCTTTATGTCTGCACTAGAAGATATTCCATGTTGTATTTTTCATGCCCTAGTCCTGGAAATAACAACTTCTTTAAAGAACCCTGGTTTCCTTCATTGGTAAATGGTGTTAGAAACGTGCTAGATGTAGTAGCTAGTATGGAGCTGTCATTACTCTTTGGCCCCATTAGCAAAGAGAAGTAAGAAATACTGTGTGTGCATGTGCACTAACCCACACACAGCAGTCTTTAGAATACATCAGCTCAAGTCATTCTTCTGTCGAAAACCCTCCTTTGACTTCCCATTTCACTTACCCCACACAGTGACTTACAACACACTACTTGATCTGGGGCCCCACTTCCTCTCTGCCTTGATTTCCTTGATTTTTGCCTCACTCGAGCCGCACTGCTTTCTTTGTTCTTCCTACAAGCATATTCTCACCTCCGGGCCGTTGCACTCATTCCCCCTGACTGGAACTCTCCTCACCTAAATGGTTCGCTCCCATAAATTAGGTCTTTGCTTAGGTGTCTCCTTATAAAGGATGATATTTCTTACCACCCAGTACAAAACAACAAATTCTCCTCTCCCCACTCTAACATTCCCTTTTCTTTTTATCTTCCTTAAATTTTCTCCCTGCAATTAAGCTAACAACGGCATCATTTTCTCCCTGCACACTGGTATCTGACATACTATAATTTCACTAGTTCACTGGTTTTTGTCTGTTTCTCTGTTAGAACGAAAGCCCTGTCTGTTTCATTCACTCCTACATCTCCAGGACATAGAAGAATGCCCAGCATGTAGTGAGTGCAATCAATACTTGTTTAATAAATGAATGAATGGATGAATGAATAAAATGAATAGTGAAGAATATGAGCTTGAGAATTAGAAAAACAATCGGTTTCGAGTCCCACCTCTACTGTAAAAACCGGTGACGGAAGCTGGACAAGTTTCCTAAGTGCTCTGCCATTTAGTTTTATCTTTGGGAGAAAATACTTAGCTCATAAAGGATTATTGTGAGAATTAAATAAGATAATGTGAAGCAAGCTTTATTGGACGAAAGTGTGAATTGCTTGGCAAATAATATTCACTAAAATGTGGCCACCAACACAATCGTCACCATCAGCTTCTAATAAGAAAATCTGTTTTTATCAGAGAACTACGTTCGCCATTAATTCTCTTCCCGCCCCTTTTGGAGGGCCATTTTGGCAAGTTTCCTCCTCCAACAGAGGGGCTTCAAAGGGAAGGCCTTGGTCTCAACTCCTGCAGCTGTCCAAATGAGTGTTTTTCCAGAGGGCCTGGGACCACTGGGACATTCTCCAGAGCTCTCAGGCAGGTTTTGATGTGGCGGCCTGTGTGAGAAAACTCAAAAGGTGTAGCTAATTTGTTCAACAGAAATATAAAACAGGCTTCTTTTGCTTGCATCTGGAAGGAACGAGCAGGGGAAACAAAGAGGGCCAAGGTTTGCCAGGATAACCCTCAGATTCCCTCAAAGGAACAACCTCTCCATGTGACCCTCCAGCAGGGGGATGAGAAGGAGTTGAGGGACTCTGCCACCACCCCCAAAGCCACCCTACCCCTGGCATGAATTTCTTACACTGATCCCCAGCCAGTCGTTCGGGGTCTCTGTGTGCAGTTGAGAAGCAGGAGGGGTTTGGAGTTTTCAGCCATTACCTGGGTCAGGGGCTCTCCAAGTCACCCGCCAGACAGGCTCTCACCCAGGTTCCCCGATAGGCCTTGGTTTGCTTTCCTCTTTCTTGACACTGACACAGGAGAGTATTTCCGTTCTCCAAATGGTCCCTCGTGTGGTTTCCCAGTCTAATGCTGAAACATTTATACAGGCGCTGCCACAACAGCTGTGTGCCGGGAAATGGGCCGAGACACCCAGAGAGACCTCCCCAGCCATCCAACCTCAGGAAATAAGAATGCTGGCTCCTTGCCACACTATGTTGGTCAGCCTCGTTGGGGCCTCAGAAATGTGGAGCGAAGCCTGGGCAGTATCTGGATGCAGAACTGGAAGCAGGGGCTGTGGTATGTACCCGGAGCTTGGACGTGTAGTCGTCATTTTACAGCGTGTCTGGCAGATTGAAGGCAAGCAGAGGAGACTGCAGGGAACCTGTGGCTGATTTCCTCCAGTGGTACAGAGGGTCGCGAAGTGACATCAGATGCCCGGAGTTCCCCTCCCTCTCGGCCTCTGTTAGCAGCACTAGTACCTAATTCAAATAAATTCTTCTGATCAAGTGAGATAATGTATATGAAAAGCACTATTTGACTGCAGGGCTCCATCTCTGCCCCTCTCCCAGTCTCTACTATATCCTGATTTGCCTGCTTTCGGTTACATGTCTTCCTCTTCTCTCTGCACACACGCATACACACTCATCCATCCCATTTGTCCAGATGGGTTCTCAAATGGGTTTTTCTGAAAAATTCATTGATTTGGTGTTACTGGGTGATAGATAAGCATATGGGCTAGGACCGGACTCCCTGAAGGCACAGTTCTGGGCCTTTGTAGCTGAGTGACCTTTCACATGTTCCTTGACTTCTCTGTGCTTCGGTTTTTCTCAGCTTAAAATAGTGATGGTGATGATGGTGATGATACTAGCCCCTTCTCTCATTGAACTAAAGTGAAGTCTTTGAACCATATTTAGTACATAGAAGTAGTCAGTCAATCTAAGCATCAATTTTCCCACATACAAGTCAGTGATTTTCAAAAAGAAATGGATATGTGATCACATTCACTTTATGCCAAAGCTATACTGTATGAATTTGAGTCTTCTTGTTTGGTTCAGAAGCTGTTCTAAGGTCTTAAAGGGTCCCTATTAACATTATGAACACAAATCATCACTGTATGAGATGGAGAAAGAGTTCCTTATTTGAGCTTTTGTATTGTATGGATTCTGGCTAAGATGAAGCTTGTGGTCACACTCCATGATTTTAATCTGAAGCTGAAGTGGCCAAAAAGGAACAATATCATTTTAAATCAAAGTGACCAGACAGTGCCTCCTTTGAATGCCTGAGAATGACATTCGAAAACCCTGTCATTGTTTGTAATGTGACCTCTTAGGTGGCTGGGAACCTTGTTTCAAAAAGTAGAATTCCATTGGCACCATGCATATCCCAAAGCAAGTTATATGAAACACTAGCTCCTTGGAATGTTAATAGATGTTGCATGAAAAAACAGTTCCCTGTTACATGTTTGGGAAACTTTGTGTTAAACAAAGAGAAGCAGGTTCCTTTAACTTGCTCAGAGGGCTTCGCAAAGCCTTTAAGACGTAACTCCTACTGTGAATACCCAAGATTGGGCCATTGTACAGAACATTCCTCAAATATCCTTGACACCGAACCCTTTTTATGAAGCTTATAGGTCCTTGGAAAATGCTAGATTTTGTAGTATCTAGAATCAAACAGACCTGGAAGAATCAAGTCCCAGCTCTATGACTCATCACTACCTATCATAGTAATTTGTAAGACAAATTATTTCATAACCTCTGAGCTTCAGTTCTATCATCTACTAACTGGGGATAAAATATATAC
Organism: Mormoops blainvillei; assembly: GCA_004026545.1. Taxonomy (NCBI): domain Eukaryota; kingdom Metazoa; phylum Chordata; class Mammalia; order Chiroptera; family Mormoopidae; genus Mormoops; species Mormoops blainvillei. Next base: position 175,018 of record PVJD01002775.1, read on the forward strand.
CCCCTGATTTGCTACATGAATACGCTATATTTTGGAAAGATAAATCATGTAGATATGTATGAGATGAAAATAAAAATTAATGCTGGTATTCTTTGCCAATGTGCTCTACAGGTAGCTAGTTTCTCCCAACTGTCCAAATCTGTGCTGTCCAATGTGGTGGCCACTAACCACATATGGTTATTAAGTACTTAAAATGTGACTAATCTGTAAATGTAAAATCTGTGCCAAAATTTAAAGATGTATTACAAAAAAAAAGTAAAATATTTCCGTTTTTCCAGTGATTACATGTTTAAGTGATGATGGGTGTATATAGTGAATTCAATAAAATATATTATTAAAATTAATTTTACCTGTTTCCCTTTACTTTAAATTTTTTTTTTTTTTTTTTTTTTTTTACTTTTTAAAGTAAGCTTAGTACTAGAAAATTTAAAATCATACAGTGGCTCATGCTTGTGGTTCATAATTTTGTTTTTCTGTTGGAGTGCATGGTCCTAATGGTTGAATGAGTCTTAGAAGCACTCCACTCTCTAACTTGGTTCACTCCCCTTCACTCATGGTCCAACAGCTGCCTGACCAGTTCTTTGAGGCCTAAGAACCTGGCTGAGTTTCTAGGATTTGGCAGGAGTGATCTTTCCTGCCACAGAAATGCTCAATTGGGCGTAGAGTTGATGAATTAGCTTAAGAAGATGAATAAGCTATGCAAGCAAAATGGAGACAGGTTTCAAAGGCAAGTTGGAAGAAAACATTATTTTGTCTAGAGTCCATTATTTTGCTCTGGACTTTGGTTTAACAATAGCCCCACACTGTCTCGCAGGCCCATGCTACCAACTTAACCACCAATTAAGAGTGTCTACATCAGCTGGGTATTTTCTCAGGGCTGTTCAAGAGGTTAGTCAAACAGGTTCTTGGCCTCAAGAGCTTCGAATAGGTATTTTCCTAGAAGGGCAGCCTTAAAAGTGCAATGAATACCTGAATCTAGTCCCTGGGCATTAGGCACAGCAGGTGAGATGGAAATAGTCAAGATGAGAGCAGAAGAAAGTATAAAGAATTCCCCCAGCACTTTGCTTGTGTCTGCTTAAACACACATCCCATTGCCGACGCTATGTAATGCTTATAGGTAAACATACATGATCTCCCTCCCTTCTTAAAACATAGCTCCAAGAAAGTTTCTAATGAGGATTCATATCTGATTTATCTTGGTGTTATCACCTAATATACAACCTTGAATTTGAATGCTCAATTAAATGTTTAAGAAAGTGAGAGAGAGACGAAAGGAAGGAAGGAGGGACAGAGGGAAGGAGAGAGGGAGGGAAGAAGGAAGAAAGGAAGGAAGGAAGGAAGGAAGGAAGGAAGGAAGGAAGGAAGGAAGGAAGGAAGGAAGGGAGGGAGGGAGGAAGGAAGGGGGGGAGGGAGGGAGGGCCAAGAAGCACAGCTTGTTAGAAAATCTTAATCTGTGAGCTCCAGAGAGTCCCAGAGCTACTCCAGGCTCCCTGAGCTACTCAACAAGAATTAACCATTTATCTTCTCGAGCCGCTGCTATACCAAGTAATCTCAGCATGTCCTCAGAAGAGGTCATCTATGTTGGGTTTAACACCATCAAAAACTCTCTTAAAGCTGCCTACACACACCCACCAGCCCCTCATCATCACATTACCCCACTGTTGCTGTTATTGCCACACAAATAATTGCGATTTTGTTTTTTTATATTTATACCTAGTCTCATTCCACAAAGATCTGAGGTTTACCACTGACGATGACACTTACAGAAATAACGTACTTATGAAATGAGAAGCAAATTACGAGAAACTAGAAACAGAAAAGCAAGCCCAGGTAGACATAAACCCAAACGCTGGCATGAGTGTCACCTTATGTGCTGGAGGGTAGCCGCAGACTTGGGTCTGAGCCCGGCCAGGTAATGTTCCAGCCACAGAACTATTTCTGCAAGGTTTTTTCCCCACCAGGTGTCAAGACCTTTAAGCCTCCTTAAGCTTTTTCTTCCCAGACCAGCCCCGGAGGACAGAAAAGTCTCCTGGTACTACACTGCAGTGGACAAAGAGAGGAGGAGGGGCAGGAGATGGAGCAGGAGCAGCAATTAAGACATACCGATTACTGCCTTAATTGAGCTGAGGGGAAGTGAGGGACAGCCAGCAATGTGGTTTGCGCCAACATCCTTCCAATAAGCAGTGTCTGTGTGGGGAGGAAGTCTGGGCCTTCTCCTCATCCATTCTCAGCATTCCCATCAGTAGTCCCGGAAGCACAAGCCCAGAGCTGTTGGCAGGGCCAGGCTTGTGTGGGTGAGGTGGCCTTTTCTGCTACTTACTCGGTGCCAGGACAGCCTTGCATTTCCCTACCCAATCCCAGGCCTGAGCACATCTGCTCTTTCCAGTAAGGCTGGGGGTACTGGTTGGCAGTATTTCCCAAGGAACCAATTGCACCATAGGGGGCCTAATTAAGACCTTCAAGCACAGTGCCCGTGGAGGTGGCTGAGGGTGACCAGAAGTGTCACTCATGGCAGCTGATTGCAGCTGCCCCTTCATGCCCTATCATGTCTGCCCCAGCCCTGCCCTCCCAGCCCACATTCCTGTTAAAAGGGATCTGACCCGTACCCACTGCCTGATTAGAGTTGATGATGCTATTTTTTTAAACCATTCCTCCCTAATGAGCTTCCACCTCCCTGTTTCCAGTCAGAGCCCACACGAGGTTAGAACTGGGCAGGGCCTGTGTCCTTAGCAGCTGGCTCAGCACAGAGGCCGTCCACAGCCTCATTATCACAATTCCCAGAACCGATGCAGACCTTTGTCTAGGAGCTTGTAACTTGTTAGTGGCTTGAGGCTGATTCATTTCTCCTCTGCCTATAGTGGAAAGGCACAGGCCCCCGAACAAGCATTTATCTAGCCCCATCTCTGTCAGGTACCGGGCACTGGAGAAGCCACCAAGAGCTTGTTTTCAAGGATCTCACTCTTGAGGTTGAGGTGGCTGGGAATTATATCATAACTTCTAGTTACGATGTAATTGTTTTCTCTAATGAAAGTATAACGTTGTGTACACTCGGGCTGGAATAAGGTGGCTGTAACCCAGAGCTCATGGTGCTCAACCCTTCTTGTCTCTTAAAAAACAGATAAGATTGGTTCAAAACTCCCCATTCCGTGCCTGCATAGAATTCCAACACCTTTTTGGGATTTTTGCAGTTATTTGCAGGCTTACATACTACCTCTGGCACCTCTGGATGCCTGTGTCCATGCACGGTGTCTCTGTTTTGCACAACAAGGACCTGGTGACAAATCCAGCTCTCTTCCTGGACTTTCATAAAGATATAAACACACACACACACACACACACACACACACATACACACACATGCGCGGAGGCACTCCTGAGTGCAAAGATGACCCCGATGAGTCTGAGGGAGGTGGAGAAATAATGCAAGCCCTTCAAATGGAGCACAGGACATCTTGTGGTCTGAAAATGCCAGTGGCCCCAGACATTTCCATGGTCCACTTTGCCAACTTTCCTCTTCTATCCGTAGCTCCGATCTCCTTACCTTCTCTCAACCTTTGAGGGAACAGGACCAAAACCAACCCAAACACACAAATTTCTCTTATTGATCTGCAGAAAAGCTTAAATGTCTCATTTTATTGTGAAGCCTCCTGTTGCCCCTTATGTTCCCAAGTACCTTATAGTCCCCCTCACAGCTTTTGAAGATATTTTCCCAGGAGCAGCGTCCTCCGTAAAATGAATTTTATGCTAAAATATTCAGATAGTAATATTTTCACATCATTATATTTGTCAGGGTGCCATTCCACAGGGCGGGTTGCTTGCCTAATTCTCCTAATAAGCACTAGGATGTATTCATTTGGCATTACCCTGGGGGTGATTCTCACATCAATGATAGGAGTCTGCCCTTGGATCCCAATCACAGGCTCCAGGAGAATTTTTACTTGACATTTAGAGTCATACATTGACAGGGATAGGACCACCTTAGAAGCCATTCCCAGTTGAGTTAACTGTCCTCTCATGTGTTCACAAAGCACCTGTGCTTATGCCTGCCCTGCTCCTCACCATGTGGCACCCAAATTGACGTGTGAGTTGTCAATATCCCTCATTAGGCTGTCAGCTCTGAGACTGCATATTGTCTACTGTAATGCACAGGTGTTATACCTGGCATATTGCAGGAGCTCAAAAAGCATTTGTTGAATGAGTAAATAAAGAAATAAATGACTATCAGCCACCTCTCGTCCAGTGACTAAATTTCCCTGTAAAACAAACAAACATATAATTGATTTGTGACCATACCTTTTTCTGGGACCTTCCAGTGACAGGGAAATCTTGATTCTCTTACTGCTAGAAAATTCTTCTTTTTTGTTTAATCTCTATCAGACCTACAGAAGCTTCCAGCCCTTGGCACCTATAGTCCAATGTGGCCAAATAAAATGTATTCCATTCTAGTTAACAGCTCTTCAAATACTTACAACAGCTCTTTTTCTTCTCTGGGCCTCCCCACATGTTCTTTCTACCAAGAAGGTTTTGCCTCCGCCTATAGCTTCACTAAGGCCCTTTCCTTTCTCATGATGTGATTTTACTGTCATTTTTCTAACAACCTCATATAAACCGTGTCCCCACAATTATGCTCTTTCATGGTCTCATGTCTGTTTCCTTCTTAGTACTTGCATTATTTGTAATAATATAATTCCTTATGTATCAATAAGGACAGAAATCCAGTACTAACTAAGTTAACCCACAAAAGGGGATCTATCACCCTACTTAACCTGAAAGACATCTCTAGGTCCAGGAGTTCACATGAAACTTCCAGGGCTCTCTCTTCATTGCCTAACTTCTGCCTTACTCTGTACAACTTTTATTTCCTTTCAAGCAGATGTTTTTTGTTTCGCATTGGATGGTAAAACATGGCCACTCTCTCTTCTAGTATTCTACCTGTTTACAGACCAAGATCCCTGAGAAAACAGCACAGGGATCTTACCCAGTGGCTCCCACAGAACTCCTGGGCATTAACATACCTAGGTTTAAACTAATCACTGAAGCCAGCCGTCATGGACTGACCAGACCTGTCTAGACCAGGTGCTCACCCTGGGTTCAGTGAACATACAGGGGAATGAACAAGATCAGTAGTTCAGAAAACATTATACTTTGTTATGAAAAGGATAAGGGGCCATTTCTCAAAGAAAGAGATCCTGGGTAAGTGCAAAATATGGAGGGTTTTTAAAAAAATACCCACCTTCCCTTTTCACTATATATGCTCTATTAGCTGGAACCATTTCTGTTTCCTTCACTACTAGCCAGAGAACCTGGCACAGAGTAGACACTCATGTAACTTATTGAATTAATGAATGAATAAATGACTGAATGATTCAAATGTGTTTTCTCTTCTTCAGATCAAAAATCACCCCACCTGTTCCTGCAACTCTTCTTCATATCACCTGGTTTTGATTATCGCCAGAAATTACTACAAAACTCTGGATTGGGGCACCTGGCTTCCCATACAGCCCCCACCACAAATGAGCTCTGTGACTCTGGGAAAACCACTCTGAGTCAGAGTTTCCTCATCTGTCAAACGGGAAAAATAATCCTGACATCAGTTTTGGAGAAGATTAAATGAGATAATAAAAGTTCTTCGTGGATTACTCTATAGGGGTTTTAAGACAAAAATCGTGCAAACTGCCAGTAGAGTTCTCTCCAAAAATACTTTCAGCTGGTTCTCCAATGAAGGCATGAAAATAGGTGGTTAAAGATTCTTTACTTTGAGTTTAAATTCACAATCTCTGGGAAGTTCCTTGGCTCTCTTCCTGATAGCTGTCATTGCACTTTTTCAAAATCCCAGTGCCTGCTGGGGATTCTCAACACTGACCTGGAGATCAGATAGGAAAGACAATGCTCACTTCTGTAAGACGTAGCACCATGGAGGAAGAGAAGCCCACAGAACAGATTGGCAGGAATATCATTGCACACTTACTGCTTCATAGTCTAGTCTGTTGCTTTAACCTTCTCTCCACTGTGAACAATGCCTAATCTGTGGAACAAAGGAAGAGTCTGCAAATCCTAAGGTATCTGGCATTGGAAATAAAAACCCTAATTTAAGAAGGACTTACCTTCCATGTGATCATGTTTATTGCCCTCAAAACAAAAGTGTCCAAACAACTCACAGAATCCTTTCTGACTTGATCCAAACATCTCATATCACTCCCTTCCTTGCAGGCTCTGATCTGGCCTTGGTAAAACACTTGCAGTTTCTGAAACTTGCCTTCTCTCTGTGTTCCTTCTGGGCTTTGGTGCTCCCTCTGCCAACCCTTTTTCCTCACTGTTTCTTCTTTTACCTCTAGCTCATTTTTTCCAGGAAGTCTTCCTTGGTCACCACCCCAAAGTACAGGCTAGATGCCCTCTGTCATGCTGCCAGAGTACCCTGTACTTGCTGTCTTATCAGCGAGGGTAGAGACCTGGCCTATCTTTTTTGTTGCTCTGTTTTAATACAAAAAGGTATGGTCCATAGCAGGTATTCAAGTCGTTGGGGGTTTTTCTTGTTTGTTAGTTTGTTTGCTTGTTTGGTTTAACGTTAGAGAGCTCTCAACTCCAGATAACAGGAAGATACACCTTCCATTTGGAGCATAACTCATTGCCTGCTCCCCTGTTGGCCTGGGTCTCTTCAATGAGGCCATTAAGAACCATGTTTCCACCCACATACATGGAATTCGAACAGTGACCTGTGATATTTGGAAGGGATTTAGAGATCCTGGTGATTATTTGGATGGATTTATATCATGTGCCAGGCGCCATAGCACACCAAGCCTTTGATCAACATATGAAATCGATATGGGTCACCAAATTGTGACATGTGCCAGGGACCCAGAGCATCCTTTCCTAAGAACTAAGACCCATGAGGCTTTTTCTGTGCTCTTTTTGATTATGTTCTTGAGGGCTCCCTTTCTCTATGAACACGGCCATGACTTTTTCAGGGATGTTGACAAATATAAACTCACCAGGGAAACTGTAATCATCCCTAATCTGGCTGGAGCTTTCTGGCTATGAGTTGTAACCTTAATAAGTGTAAGTAGATGCCATCTGTCTATCCACCTCCTCACTGCTACACTAACCCCTTCTTTATCTGCTTAGTCTGGGAGAGCTGCCAACTTCCTGTTAGGGGCCATTCTTAGAGCAAGGAGAGGACCTCATGTTTCTCACCAGGTTCAGGTCTTGTCCTTCAAATCAGTGACAGAGAAGCAACATGTTTCACTGACTGAAGGTACCCCCCAAGCCATCTCCCTTTTCAGGAAGTCAAAGATTTATACCTTTAGAATCATTCCTTTGGATCAGGGTATCATTCTCCTCAGAGGCCCCTATACAGTGTTTATCAGATAGCGCTCTTGATTTCAAGTGATAGAAAACCTAAATTAAACTGCTTTAAGGCAAAAAGAAAATATATCAGTTCACATCTCTGTAAAGACTAGAGGGTAGTCTGGCTTCCGGCAAGGCTCGATTCAGGGGACCTAACAATGTCCCCAGGACCCAGTTTCTCTTTCCCCATCTGTCCCTTTCAGGCAAACCCTCCTTGGGGGACCCTGGGAGCAAGAGGTTTCTGTTTCTCCCAGTTCTATATCCCACATAAGAAGATATTTTGGCTTCTATGCTCAAGCAAAAGTGGCATGATTGGCTCTGACTGGATGCACATGTTTCATCTTGGGTCTCATGCCTATCCCTAAATGAATCACTGAAATTGGACAAATAAGGTGCCCTGTTGGGCTGGGCCAGGGATCAAATGCCAAAGGATAGAATGAGCGCCACAAAAGTGCATGGACTGGTACTACCTGTTCCTAAAAGAAAATTCAGGTGCTACCACTATAAAAAATAGATAAAAATAGATATTGGGCAGCAATAAAATAACAAATTCTTACCACAAAATGAACCTATGTTTTAAAGCCTTAAAACTGCTTCCTCTTTCTCCCTTTCTCTCTCTGCCTCCCCTGAATATATATGCATATATATATTTCTTAAATATAGTTTATACATACTATATATATTCATTTTATTATAGACTATATACCGGGTGTGGTAAAAGTAGGTTTACAGTTGTGAGTACGTGAAATAGTTTATTCTTGTATTATTATTTATTAATTATTGTATTATTTTCCATACAAAGACTATGAACCTACTTTTGCCCCATCTTATATATATTCTAAGAGAATATATAAAGATTTGTGCTGACGGACACCGAGATAGTCATTACAACATTATTATTCAAATAAGGGGGACTTAGTTAACTATATTATGAAAAGTCAAATTATGGATTATTTTGCATATGCTAAAATGATATTTTTGCAGATCATTTATGACATAAGAAAATGTTCATTATATAATATAAAAAGGGGCAGAATAAACTGAATATATATAATATATGTAAATTATATTTAAGAAATTTAGTCATTGTAAGTGGGTCAGGTAATGGATGTGTTAACTAACCTTATTATGGCAGTTGTTTTGCAATCTGTACATGTACAAAATCACTGTGCTGTGCATCTGAAACTCATACAATGTTAAATGTCCATTATATCTCAATAAACCTGGAAAAAATTTAAAAATTCATAAAAATATAAAGGTAAATAGTAAGCCATCAGCAAAAGTTATCTTTATGCTTTTAGAGTTGTAGGTGATTTTTTAAAAATATTTTCTAACTCTCTATACAATGGGGAAAGAAAAGTAAGTCTGTTTTGTTTTTAAGCAAAAGCAATCATGTTCCCTGGGGTTCTATAATCATATTGCTTAGATTAACAACACGAAGCAGGGTTGAGAGGTAACGTAAGTGTGGATGGGGGAAAATTCTGGGGAAGGTTTGTTCGACAAAGGCCTGCCTTGGTAGGGTATAGAGCAGAATATCCTGTGGACCTGACGGAAGTACCGAGAACCCGGGCCAAGAGCCATGAGACATTGGAAAGGGATATAGTTTTGTCCTGGGTTCCAGTCAGGTCTGGATTGTACTTGCTAAATTTCTGCCATGTCAAAATGTTTTCCAGGAGTGGTCACTGTTTTCAGAGAGAGTGATGCGTGAAGCACGACAGAGACCAAAGTCTCATGATTTGATGCATGCTGGGTGCAGCAAATGAACCCACTTGTTGCAAGTGGGTGAGACTTCTTTCTCCAAACTGGCCATTACTTTGCAAAACACCTCGAACAATTATAGAAACCACAACAGTAAATTCCTCATACATGATTTATAAGGCATTCCATGCTTTTCAAAGTATTCTTATATGTCCTACCTCATCCGATCTTTATGCGGGCTGTGAAGTAAGGAGAACTGCCAATGTCCCCACTGATCAGATAAAGAAAATGAGAGGCATTTAGAGAGAAGAGAGCTTAGTTAGAATCATAAAAGTTATCTGAGTTGCTTTCAATCTGATTTAGGAAAAAGAGGATGTTTTATAATAAGAGCAGGTAGTTCCCTTCCCCTGCCCTCCAAGGCCAGGAGGTGAGGTACAGCCATGCCTATGGAGCATACAAAGAGTGTATCAAGTTTTGCAGCCTACATCACATGGTTTCTCCTGTCTGCTTCTCTCTGCCCGGTGGCCCCATTTACCTACTTCTCTCAGTAAATCTTCTACTTACCCATCTTGCACATGGCTCAACATGGTCACCTACCTTAAAGACTTAATGACCTTACAACTCCAGGGCACAATGCCAACCAATTTCTGTGTGCCTTAGCCCAAATTCTCAACGCAGCTTTATAATAGGATCAAGATTGAAGCAAGGCATTTAGAGGCCCCAAATACTGAAAAGATCATATTGTCTGCTCCAATGAGTAATTAAAAATAAAGACAAGACCATTCAATAAAGTGTTATTTTATATACTATCATATTTGGCAATATTCACTCCCACCCTCGAAAAATTAACCTTTAGAAAAGAGGGGAATCCCTTTATATTCAAGTTCTTTCAAAATGTCTCATATTATCTAACACTCTCTCTAATACTTCCTTTTGTACAAAAAGTACCATTTGGGGGAAGGTATATGAGACTTGGAACTGTTTGCTTCAATTAGTGCTGTTTTGGGATAATTACAGAAGTTACCTGGCAGAACTGGTTTCAAAAAAGAAAGTGGAGAAAGAGAAAGAAATTCAGCACTTCAACACAGTTTTATTAATTATGATTATGAGCCCCTAATGACAAATGTTGAACATTGTTGTAAACAAGCATTTTGAAGGCTATTTTAAAGGGCAACAGGATAAGTGTTAACATTGTGGAAATTGCAAATACATACACATGGAAAACTCAGGGACCCTGGTCTTACAGAAATGGTTTCTCGTGTGCTTGAGATAAAATAGTAAGTGACCATGTCACATAAGGATGCAATAGTGCTCTATCTTCTACCACTCATGCAAAAATAAATACAAATGATGTTCTCTGGAGATGAACATTTTTAGTCTTAAATGATTCAATAACTCAAAAAAAGTGGCTCCGGTGATAACAAACATACTGATGTCAAAGATATTCTTTTAGGGTTTAAATAAGGTTGTTTTGTGATATGTGAAAAAGAAGAGGTATACAGCTGACCTTTGAACAATGCAGGGGTTAGGAGTGCCAGCCCCCGACACACAGTTGAAAATCTGAGTATAACTTCAGACTCCACCCAAAAGGTAACTACTAACAGCTTACTATTGACCAGAAGCATTTCTGATGACAAAAAAGTTAACGTGTATTTTGTGTTAAGTATTACATACCATATTCTGACAGTAAAGTAAGCTAGAGAAAAGAAAATTTTATTAAGAAAGTTATAAGGAAGAGAAAATCACATTTACAGAAATGTGAAAATGAAAAAGAAAAATGCACCTATAAGTAGACCTGTGCGTTGAAATACAAGTTGTTCAAAGGTCAACTGTGCTTCTAAACTGATATAGTATATTAAATGCAATTTATAATATTTACATGTAATTAAATTAACAGATTAGATACAGTATGCATACATTTGGATTATTCCATCTACATACCTAGAAGTTTATCCGTTCACATTGGCAAACAAAACTTTCTTGATTTTCTCCCCAGGAGAATAGCGACTAACCTCACTTTGGGGATTTATAGTCATATATATATGATTAATACAAGCAAATTTTTTAAAATTCTGACTTTTGTCCTTATAGCTCTTTTAATTGTTTTTAATCAAAATATTTCAAAAACGTTTTTTGGGTGCATTTCTCTAATTTTGCTGGTATATACTTGGTTTGCTTGTTAGCTCCTCTAGGTCCTCTTGGGCCTGTGGTTCAAACATTATCCAATAGCTGAAATGCAGGAGAGATGGGCTGCTGTGGCACAGTAGCCACAGGGCATTGGCCCTTCCAGAGCCTGGAGAAGATGCCCCATCACAATTCTACCATTCAAGGAGTAAGATCAGAGCAAAAACTCATTAACCCTCATTAGTTTACAGGGGGCAGTCATAACAAATTACCAAACACTTTATGGCTTAAAACAACAGAACTGTATTCTCTCTTAGTTCTGGAGGCCAGGAATTGGAAATCCAGGTGTAAAGCCACCCTAAATCCAGGATAGTCTCAAGATCCTTAATTTAATTCCATCTACAAAGATCTTTTTTCTAACTAAGGTCACCTTCATAGGTTCGAGGTATGACAACTTTGATATATCTTTTGGAGGCACTACTACTCAACCCACTGCACCCCCTTATTTTCTAGACAGCTAGTTAACTATTTCTTCTTCAGTGATGTGAGCTTTGAGAACAACAGCAGACAGCTGCATTCCGACGGTGCTTGATCACCAGAGCTGGTAGCTTCTCAATTCATCGTAGAAGTCCAAGCAGTTTTCTGGGTAAGACAGGTAGACAATACAGCCAGTCCAGGATTTTACCCACATCTTCCCCCAATCCTTATGCCTTTTGACATTATTCCTGGTCTGCTCTGCTGAGGCATGGAAATGAGTCATTAAAAATGCGAAGTTAATATAAAAATAAAGCTTCTGGCCTGGGTAGAGTGCCCCTGCCCTGCACTTACTGTTTATTTGTCTGTACTCTTCACAAGGCTGAGGTCTGGGAGGGCAGAGGCTGTCTGGATAGCCTTGTATCCCTTACACAAAGCAGATATGAAGTAGGAACTCTGCGAATATTTATTAAATGAAAGAACGAGCATATGCAAGAAAGGAAACTTCTTCAATACATTGCGTCGTGTATCCTATCTTTCACCTGGAGTCTTATCAGCCCAGCCCACACTGCCTCTCACTGGGGCTTCCAACCCTCAAGGCATGAGCTATTCCCAAGGGATTGGTGGTCTCTACGATTAAAGCATCCAACCCTCTTTTATTTTTTCCAAAGTTTTCTTCCAAAGTGTGCCTCTATAAAGTACAAATTTAAATGGGGCCAAGTCAAGAAGGCTGCCAGTTAATGAAACCTTGGACTCCCAGATAGATACAAATGAGAGAATCAAACAGAAAGTGCCTTTGCACAACTTCTAACAGAAATGAACTTATTTAATTAAAGAAGGTTGTGTATGTGTGTGTGTGTGTTGCATAGTGTATTTTTTTGAACGCCATCAAAACTGAGAGGCCACAGGAGACATGCATTTCATAGAATATCAAACTAGAAGCTCAGGCCCCAAAAGACAGGAGCCCGAATGATAATGTGGACTAGTGTGGGCTTGGAGAAGGTGCAACTCAGGAAGTCTTCACTGACCCTGTTGAGAACACCCCTCTCTCCCATCTCATTGGCCTCTTCCCTCTTTTATGATCTGTTCTTGCATGACTCCGCTCCGGCTTTGCTAAATAGTAACTTCCTCAGTGTTGCCCTTCCTATAAGTATTCAAAATTCGGTAGGATGGAAGGCCCACAACTGCAAAAGAATTCCCGTGGGAGGGAGAATATTTGTTCTATGCCACCCGGGCAGGCTTGAGCTCTGCCGTTCTATAGGGCTAGCGCTGGGCAGCAATTCTCTCTCTCTCTCTCACACCATGTCTAAGCTAACAGTCACTAGTTCCTACTTTGCTTCGTCAAGACATTTTATTCCATTA